>JAKRSI010000523.1:2642500-2714722 GCA_029890345.1 Natrix helvetica helvetica | reverse complement strand
ATGGCAATGTCGGCCCCTAACCCTAAGTGGAATTTTCCCAAATGGGATTTTCCCATGTATTTTTGCCATGAAATTTACATAAACAGCCGGCTCAAAAGGCATTCCCCCCTCCTAACCATACCGATAGGCTCTGAATCCAATGGCAATGTCAGTTTTGCTCTGCGAATTCATGGAGAGCCAACCCTAACCCTAAGTGGAATTTTGTCCCCCAATGGGATTTTCCCATGTATTTTGCCAGGAAATGTACATAAGGCCGACTCAAAAGGCATTCCCCCTCCTAACCATACCGATGGGCTCTGAATCCAATGGCAATGTCAGTTTTGCTCTGCGAATTCATGGAGAGCCAACCCTAACCCTAAGTGGAATTTTCCCCAATGGGATTTTCCCATGTATTTTGCCCGGAAACTTACATAAGGCTGGCTCAAAAGGCCATTCCCCCTCCTAACCATACCGATGGGCTCTGAATCCAATGGCAATGTCGGTTTTGCTCTGCGAATTCATGGAGAGCCAACCCTAACCCTAAGTGGAATTTTCCCCAATGGGATTTTCCCATGTATTTTGCCCGGAAACTTACATAAGGCCGGCTCAAAAGCCATTCCCCCTCCTAACCATACCGATGGGCTCTGAATCCAATGGCAATGTCAGGTTTTGCTCTGCGAATTCATGGAGAGCCAACCCTAACCCTAAGTGGAATTTTCCCCAATGGGATTTTCCCATGTATTTTGCCCGGAAACTTACATAAGGCGGCTCAAAAGGCCTACCATACCGACATACCCATGTTATGGCTCTGAATCCAATGGCAATGTCAGGTTTTGCTCTGCGAATTCATGGAGAAGCTAACCCTAACCCTAAGTGGAATTTTTCCCCAATGGGATTTTCCCATGTATTTTGCCAGGAAATGTACATTAGGGACAAAAGGCATTTCCTATCCATACCGACAGGGACTCTGAATCCAATGGCAATGTCAGTTTTGCTCTGCGAATTCATGGGAGCTAACCCTAAACCCTAAGTGGAATTTCCCCAATGGGATTTTCCCATGTATTTTGCCCCGAAATGTACATAAGGCCCCCGGCCTCAAAAGGCGCATCCCCCCTCCTAACCATACCGACAGGCTCTGAATCCAATGGCAATGTCGGTTTTGCTCTGCGAATTCATGGCAGAGCCAAAACCCTAACCCTAAGTGGAATTTTCCCAATGGGATTTTCCCATGTATTTTTTGCCAGGAAACTTACATAAGGCCGCTCAAAAGGCATTCCCCCTCCTAACCATACCGATGGGATCTGAATCCAATGGCAATGTCAGTTTTGCTCTGCGAATTCATGGAGAGCCAACCCTAACCCTAAGTGGAATTTTCTCCAAAGGGATTTTCCCATGTATTTTGCCAGAAACTTACATAAGGCCGGCTCAAAAGGCATTCCCCCTCCTAACCATACCGATAGGCTCTGAATCCAATGGCAATGTCGATTTTGCTCTGCGAATTCATGGAGAGCCAACCCTAACCCTAAGTGGAATTTTCCCCAATGGGATTTTCCCATGTATTTTGCCAGGAAATGTACACAAGGCCCACTCGAAAGGAGTGCCCCCTCCTAACCATACCGACAGGCTCTGAATCCAATGGCAATGTCAGTTTTGCTCTGCGAATTCATGGAGAGCCAACCCTAACCCTAAGTGGAATTTTCCCCAATGGGATTTTCCCATGTATTTTGCCAGGAAACGTACATAAGGCCGGCTCAAAAGGCATTCCCCCTCCTAACCATACCGACAGGCTCTGAATCCAATGGCAATGTCAGTTTTGCTCTGCGAATTCATGGAGAGCCAACCCTAACCCTAAGTGGAATTTTCCCCAATGGGATTTTCCCATGTATTTTGCCCAGGAAATGTACATAAGGCCGGCTCAAAAGGCATTCCCCCTCCTAACCATACCGATGGGCTCCGAATCCAATGGCAATGTCGGTTTTGCTCTGCGAATTCATGGAGAGCCAACCCTAACCCTAAGTGGAATTTTCCCCAATGGGATTTTCCCATGTATTTTGCCAGGAAAACATACATAAGGCCGGCTCAAAAGGCATTCCCCCTCCTAACCATACCGACTATGGGCTCCGAATCCATGGCAATGTGTCGTTTTGCTCTGTGCGAATTCATGGATTAGCTAACCCTAACCCTAAGGGAATTTTCCCCAATGGGATTTTCCACTTAGGTTAGGGTCAGTATGGTTAGGAGGGGGAATGCCTTTTGAGCTGGCCTTATGTAAGTTTCCGGGCAAAATACATGGGAAAATCCCATTGGAGAAAATTCCACTTAGGGTTAGGGTTGGCTCTCCATGAATTCGCAGAGCAAAACTGACATTGCCATTGGATTCAGAGCCCGTCGGTATGGTTAGGAGGGGGAATGCCTTTTGAGCCGGCCTTATGTAAGTTTCCGGGCAAAATACATGGGAAAATCCCTTTGGAGAAAATTCCACTTAGGGTTAGGGTTGGCTCTCCATGAATTCGCAGAGCAAAACCGACATTGCCATTGGATTCAGAGCCTGTCGGTATGGTTAGGAGGGGGAATGCCTTTTGAGCCGGCCTTATGTAAGTTTCCGGGCAAAATACATGGGAAAATCCCATTGGGGAAAATTCCACTTAGGGTTAGGGTTGGCTCTCCATGAATTCGCAGAGCAAAACCGACATTGCCATTGGATTCAGAGCCCCATCGTATGGTTAGGAGGGGGAATGCCTTTTGAGCCGGCCTTATGTAAGTTTCCAGGCAAAATACATGGGAAAATCCCATTGGGAAAATTCCACTTAGGGTTAGGGTTGGCTCTCCATGAATTCGCAGAGGAAAACCGACATTGCCATTGGATTCAGAGCCCATCGGTATGGTTAGGAGGGGGAATGCCTTTTGAGCCAGCCTTATGTAAGTTTCCAGGCAAAATACATGGGAAAATCCCATTGGGAAAATTCCACTTAGGGTTAGGGTTGGCTCTCCATGAATTCGCAGAGCAAAACCGACATTGCCATTGGATTCAGAGCCCATCGGTATGGTTAGGAGGGGGGCATGCCCTTTTTGAGCCCTGGCCTTATGTAACTTTCCGGGCAAAATACATGGGAAAATCCCTTTGGAGAAAATTCCACTTAGGGTTAGGGTTGGCTCTCCATGAATTCGCAGAGCAAAACTGACATTGCCATTGGATTCAGAGCCTGTCGGTATGGTTAGGAGGGGGAATGGCTTTTGAGCTGGCCTTATGTAAGTTTCCGGGCAAAATACATTGGAAAATCCCATTGGAGAAAATTCCACTTAGGGTTAGGGTTGGCTCTCCATGAATTCGCAGAGGAAAACCGACATTGCCATTGGATTCAGAGCCTGTCAGTATGGTTAGGAGGGGGAATGCCTTTTGAGCCGGCCTTATGTAAGTTTCCGGGCAAAATACATGGGAAAATCCCATTGGGAAAATTCCACTTAGGGTTAGGGTTGGCTCTCCATGAATTCGCAGAGCAAAACCGACATTGCCATTGGATTCAGAGCCCATCGGTATGGTTAGGAGGGGGAATGCCTTTTGAGCCAGCCTTATGTACGTTTCCGGGCAAAATACATGGGAAAATCCCATTGGGAAAATTCCACTTAGGGTTAGGGTTGGCTCTCCATGAATTCGCAGAGCAAACCGACATTGCCATTGGATTCAGAGCCCGTCGGTATGGTTAGGAGTGGGAATATCTTTTGAGCCGGCCTTAGGTAAGTTTCCGGGCAAAATACATGGAAAAATCCCATTGGGAAAATTCCACTTAGGGTTAGGGTTGGCTCTCCATGAATTCGCAGAGCAAAACCGACATTGCCATTGGATTCAGATCCCATCGGTATGGTTAGGAGGGGGAATGGCCTTTTGAGCCAGCCTTATGTAAGTTTCCGGGCAAAATACATTGGAAAATCCCATTGGGAAAATTCCACTTAGGGTTAGGGTTGGCTCTCCATGAATTCGCAGAGCAAAACTGACATTGCCATTGGATTCAGAGCCTGTCGGTATGGTTAGGAGGGGGAATGCCTTTTGAGCCGGCCTTATGTAAGTTTCCGGGCAAAATACATGGGAAAATCCCATTGGGAAAATTCCACTTAGGGTTAGGGTTGGCTCTCCATGAATTCGCAGAGCAAAACCGACATTGCCATTGGATTCAGAGCCCATCGGTATGGTTAGGAGGGGGGAATGCCTTTTGAGCCGCCTTATTAAGTAATTTCCTGGCAAAATACATGGGAAAATCCCATTGGGGAAAATTCCACTTAGGGTTAGGGTTGGCTCTCCATGAATTCGCAGAGCAAAACCGACATTGCCATTGGATTCAGAGCCCATTGGTATGGTTAGGAGGGGGAATGCCTTTTGAGCCGGCCTTATGTAAGTTTCCTGGCAAAATACATGGGAAAATCCCATTGGAGAAAATTCCACTTAGGGTTAGGGTTGGCTCTCCATGAATTCGCAGAGCAAAACCGACATTGCCATTGGATTCAGATCCCATTGGTATGGTTAGGAGGGGGAATGGCTTTTGAACCAGCCTTAAGTACGTTTCCGGGCAAAATACATGGGAAAATCCCATTGGGGAAAATTCCACTTAGGGTTAGGGTTGGCTCTCCATGAATTCGCAGAGCAAAACCGACATTGCCATTGGATTCAGAGCCCATGTCGTATGGTTAGGAGGGGGAATGCCTTTTGAGCCGGCCTTATGTAATTTCCGGGCAAAATACATGGGAAAATCCCATTGGAGAAAATTCTACTTAGGATTAGGGTTGGCTCTCCATGAATTCGCAGAGCAAAAAAGCCATTGCCATTGGATTCAGAGCCTGTTGGTATGGTTAGGAGGGGGAATGCCTTTTGAGCCGGCCTTATGTACATTTCCAGGCAAAATACATGGGAAAATCCCATTGGGAAAAAATTCCACTTAGGGTTAGGTTTAGCTCTCCATGAAATCGCCGGGCAAAACTGACATTGCCATTGCCATTGGATTCAGAGCCCATCGGTATGGTTAGGAGGGGGAATGCCTTTTGAGCCAGCCTTATGTACGTTTCCAGGCAAAATACATGGGAAAATCCCATTGGGAAAATTCCACTTAGGGTTAGGGTTGGCTCTCCATGAATTCGCAGAGCAAAACCGACATTGCCATTGGATTCAGAGCCTGTCGGTATGGTTAGGAGGGGGAATGCCTTTTGAGCCGGCCTTATGTAAGTTTCCTGGCAAAATACATGGGAAAATCCCATTTGGGGAAAATTCCACTTAGGGTTAGGGTTGGCTCTCCATGAATTCGCAGAGCAAAACCGACATTGCCATTGGATTCAGAGCCCATCGGTATGGTTAGGAGGGGGAATGCCTTTTGAGCCGGCCTTATGTACATTTCCTGGCAAAATACATGGGAAAATCCCATTGGGGAAAATTCCACTTAGGGTTAGGGTTAGCTCTCCATGAATTCGCAGAGCAAAACCGACATTGCCATTGGATTCAGAGCCCATCGGTATGGTTAGGAGGGGGAATGCCTTTTGAGCCGGCCTTATGTAAGTTTCCGGGCAAAATACATGGGAAAATCCCTTTGGAGAAAATTCCACTTAGGGTTAGGGTTGGCTCTCCATGAATTCACAGAGCAAAACCGACATTGCCATTGGATTCAGAGCCCATCGGTATGGTTAGGAGGGGGAATGCCTTTTGAGCCAGCCTTATGTACATTTCCTGCAAAATACATGGGAAAATCCCATTGGGGAAAATTCCACTTAGGGTTAGGGTTGGCTCTCCATGAATTCGCAGAGCAAAACTGACATTGCCATTGGATTCAGAGCCTGTCGGTATGGTTAGGAGGGGGAATATCTTTTGAGCCGGCCTTATGTAAGTTTCCGGGCAAAATACATGGGAAAATCCCTTTGGAGAAAATTCCACTTAGGGTTAGGGTTGGCTCTCCATGAATTCGCAGAGCAAAACCGACATTGCCATTGGATTCAGAGCCCATTGGTATGGTTAGGAGGGGGAATGCCTTTTGAGCCAGCCTTATGTACGTTTCCGGGCAAAATACATGGGAAAATCCCATTGGGGAAAATTCCACTTAGGGTTAGGGTTGGCTCTCCATGAATTCGCAGAGCAAAACCGACATTGCCATTGGATTCAGATCCCATCGGTATGGTTAGGAGGGGGGGATGCCTTTTGAGCCGGCCTTATGTAAGTTTCCGGGCAAAATACATGGGAAAATCCCATTGGGGAAAATTCCACTTAGGGTTAGGGTTGGCTCTCCATGAATTCGCAGAGCAAAACCGACATTGCCATTGGATTCAGAGCCCATCGGTATGGTTAGGAGGGGGAATGCCTTTTGAGCCGGCCTTATGTAAGTTTCCGGGCAAAATACATGGGAAAATCCCATTGGGGAAAATTCCACTTAGGGTTAGGGTTGGCTCTCCATGAATTCGCAGAGCAAAACCGACATTGCCATTGGATTCAGAGCCTGTCGGTATGGTTAGTTCGAGGGGGCAAGCCTTTTGAGCCGGCCTTATGTAATATTTCCGGGCAAAATACATGGGAAAATCCCATTGGGGAAAATTCCACTTAGGGTTAGGGTTGGCTCTCCATGAATTCGCAGAGCAAAACTGACATTGCCATTGGATTCAGAGCCCATTGGTATGGTTAGGAGGGGGAATGCCTTTTGAGCCGGCCTTATGTACGTTTCCGGGCAAAATACATGGGAAAATCCCATTGGGGAAAATTCCACTTAGGGTTAGGGTTGGCTCTCCATGAATTCGCAGAGCAAAAACAGACATTGCCATTGGATTCAGAGCCCATCGGTATGGTTAGGAGGGGGGGGACATGCCTTTTGAGCCGGCCTTGTGTACATTTCCTGTCAAAATACATGGGAAAATCCCATTGGGAAAATTCCACTTAGGGTTAGGGTTGGCTCTCCATGAATTCGCAGAGCAAAACTGACATTGCCATTGGATTCAGAGCCTGATCGGTATGGTTAGGAGGGGGAATGCCTTTTGAGCCGGCCTTATGTACGTTTCCGGGCAAAATACATGGGAAAATCCCATTGTTGAAAATTCCACTTAGGGTTAGGGTTGGCTCTCCATGAATTCGCAGAGCAAAACTGACATTGCCATTGGATTCAGAGCCTGTCGGTATGGTTAGGAGGGGAACCCTTTTTGAGCCAGCCTTAACTACGTTTCTTTGCAAAATGCATGGGAAAATCCCAATGGAGAAAATTCCACTTAGGGTTAGGGTTGGCTCTCCATGAATTCGCAGAGCAAAAACGACATTGCCATTGGATTCAGGAGCCTGTCGGTATGGTTAGGAGGGGGCACACCTTTTGAGCCGGCCTTATGTACATTTCATGGCAAAATACATGGGAAAATCCCATTGGGGAAAATTCCACTTAGGGTTAGGGTTAGCTCTCCATGAATTCGCAGAGCAAAACCGACATTGCCATTGGATTCAGAGCCTGTCGGTATGGTTAGGAGGGGGAATGCCTTTTGAGCCGGCCTTGATGTACATTTCCTGGCAAAATACATGGGAAAATCCCATTGGGGAAAATTCCACTTAGGGTTAGGGTTGGCTCTCCATGAATTCACAGAGCAAAACCGACATTGCCATTGGATTCAGAGCCCATCGGTATGGTTAGGAGGGGGCACCCCATTTAAGTGGACCTTGTGTACATTTCCTGGGAAAATAGATGGGAAAATCCCATTGAGGTAAATTCCACTTAGGGTTAGGGTTAGCTCTCCATGAATTCGCAGAGCAAAAAACGACATTGCCATTGGATTCAGAGCCCATCGTCGGTATGGTTAGGAGGGGGGAATGCCTTTTTGAGGCCGGCCTTATGTACATTTCCTTTCCTGGCAAAATACATGGGAAAATCCCATTGGGGAAAATTCCACTTAGGGTTAGGGTTAGCTATCTCCATGAATTCAGAGAGCAAAACGACATTGCCATTGGATTCGGATTCGAGCCCCCCATCGGTATGGTTAGGAGGGGGGACGCCTTTTGAGCCGGCCCTTATGTACATTTTTCCTGGGCAAAATACATGGGAAAATCCCATTGGGGAAAATTCCACTTAGGGTTAGGGTTAGCTCTCCATGAATTCGCAGAGCAAAACTGACATTTGCCATTGGATTCAGAGCCCATCAGGTTAAAATGCCTTTTGAGCCAGCCTTAACACCTGGCAAAATGGACATTGGAAAATCCATTGGGGAAAATTCCACTTAGGGTTAGGGTTAGGCTCTCCATGAATTCGCAGAGCAAAACCATACATCCATTGGATTCAGAGCCTATCGTTGACAAAGGTTTGGGGGGAAAAGCTGGCCTTATGTACATTTCCTGGCAAAATACATGGGAAAATCCCATTGGGGAAAATTCCACTTAGGGTTAGGGTTAGCTCTCCATGAATTCGCAGAGCAAAAACCCATTGCCATTGGATTCAGAGCCGCCATTCAGTATGGTTAGGTTGGTCATTTTCCCTTTTGAGTCCACCCTTAATGTACATTTCCTGGAAAAATTACATGGAAAATCCCATTGGGGAAAATTCCACTTAGGGTTAGGGTTAGCTCTCCATGAATTCGCAGAGCAAAAAACATTGCCATTGGATTCAGAGCCCCAGGTATGGTTAGGAGGGGGAATTTATGTACATTTCCTGGGCAAAATACATGGGAAAATCCCATTGGGGAAAATTCCACTTAGGGTTAGGGTTAGCTCCCATGAATTCGCAGAGCAAAACCGACATTGCCATTGGATTCAGAGCCCTGTCGGTATGGTTAGGAGGGGCATCCTTTTTTAGCCAGCCTTATGTACATTTCCTGGCAAAATACATTACAAAAAATCCCATTGGGGAAAATTCCACTTAGGGTTTAGGGTTAGGGCTCTCCATGAATTCACAGAGCAAAACGACACTGCCATTGGATTCAGGCCTGTCGGTATGGTAGGAGGGGGGGAATTGCCTTTTGAGCCGGCCTTATGTACATTTCCTGGCAAAATACATGGGAAAATCCCATTTTGGGGAAAATTCCACTTAGGGTTAGGGTTGGCTCTCCATGAATTCACAGAGCAAAAAAGGACATTGCCATTGGATTCAGAGCCTTTGCTTATGGTTAGGAGGGGGCATGCCTTTTGAGCCAGCCTTATGTAATTTTCCTGGCAAAATACATGGGGGAAATCCCTTTGGGAAAATTCCCACTTAGGGTTAGGGTTAGCTCTCCATGAATTCGCAGAGCAAAACCGACATTGCCATTGGATTCAGAGCCTTTGCCTCGGTATGGTTAGGAGGGGGAATTCCTTTTTGAGCCGGCCTTACATTTCCTGGCAAAATACATGGGAAAATCCCTTTTGGGGAAAAATTCCACTTAGGGTTAGGGTTAGCTCTCCATGAATTCGCAGAGCAAAACTGACATTGCCATTGGATTCAGGAGCCCATTGTATGGTTAGGAGGGGGGAATGCCTTTTGAGCCGGCCTTATGTACATTTTCCTGGCAAAATACATGGGAAAATCCCATTGGAGAAAATTCCACTTAGGGTTTAGGTTTAGCTCTCCATGAATTTTGCGCAGAGCAAAACTGACATTGCCATTGGATTCAGAGCCCATCCTATGGTTAGGAGGGGAGGCATGGCTTTTTGAGCACCTCCTTTGGTATTTCCTGGCAAAATACATGGGAAAATCCCATTGGGGAAAAATTCCACTTAGGGTTAGGGTTAGCTCTCCATGAATTCGCAGAGCAAAACCGACATTGCCATTGGATTCAGGAGCCGTCGGTATGGTTGGAGGGGGCATTTCCTTTTGAGCCGGCCTTATGTACATTTCCTGGCAAAATACATGGGAAAATCCCATTGGGGAAAATTCCACTTAGGGTTAGGGTTTCTCTCCCATGAATTCGCAGAGCAAAAACGACATTGCCATTGGATTCAGGCCCTGTCGGTATGGTTAGGAGGGGGGCAATATCAGCCTTTTGAGCCAAGCCTTATGTACATTTCCCCAATGGCAAAAATACATGGGAAAATCCCATTGGGGAAAATTCCACTTAGGGTTAGGGTTAGGCTCTCCATGAATTCGCAGAGCAAAATCTGACATTGCATTGGATTCAGATCCTGTCAGTATGGTTAGGAGGGGGAACCCTTTTTGAGCCAGCCTTATGTACATTTCCTGGCAAAATACATTGGAAAATCCATTGGGGAAAATTCCACTTAGGGTTAGGGTTGGCTCTCCATGAATTCGCAGAGCAAAACTGACATTGCCATTGGATTCATGAGCCTAATCAGGTTAGGAGGGGGCTTTTTTGAGCTGGCCTTATGTACATTTCCTGGCAAAATACATGGGAAAATCCCATTGGGGAAAATTCCACTTAGGGTTTGGGTTAGCTCTCCATGAATTCGCAGAGCAAAACCTGGACATTCCATTGGATTCAGAGCCCCATCGGTATGTGTTAGGAGGGGGGCATTGCCTTTTGATTGCCCGGCTTATGTACATTTCCTGGCAAAATACATTGGGAAAAATCCCATTGGGAAAATTCCACTTAGGGTTAGGGTTAGCTCTCCATGAATTCGCAGAGCAAAACCGACATTGCCATTGGATTCAGATTCCCACCCTGGTATGGTTAGGAGGGGTGATTCTTTTGAGCCAGCCTTATGTACATTTCCTGGCAAAATACATGGGGGAAAATCCCATTGGGGAAAATTCCACTTAGTTAGGGTTAGCTCCCATGAATTCGCAGAGCAAAACCGACATTGCCATTGGATTCAGAGCCCATCGGTATGGTTAGGAGGGGGGGACATGCCTTTTGAGCCGGCTTTATGTAATTTCTTCAAAAAATACATGGGAAAATTCCATTGGGGAAAATTCCACTTAGGGTTAGGGTTATTCTCCATGAATTCGCAGAGCAAAACTGAGACATTGCCAAAATTCAGAGCCCCTATGGTTAGGAGGGGGGATGCATTTTTGACCTATCCTTATGTAATTTCTGGCAAAATACATGGGAAAATCCCATGGAGAAAATTCCACTTAGGGTTATTGGCTCTCCATGAATTTTGCAAAACTGACAACTTGCCATTGGAATTCAGAGGCCATTCTCTTTTGGAGGAGGGGAAAGCTTTTTTGAGGCCCTTATGTACATTTCCTGGCAAAATACATGGGAAAATCCCATTGGGGAAAATTCCACTTAGGTTTAGGGTTAGCTTGAATTCGGAGCAAAACCGACATTGCCATTGGATTCAGAGCTTTATTGCCTTTTGAGCCGGCCTTAATTACATTTTCCTGTCAAAATTCATGTTTAATCCTTTGTAACCCTTTTCATTTCCCTTAGGGTTAGGGTTGCAGACTCTCCATGAATTGGAGAGCAAAACTAACATTGCCATTGGATTCAGCCTTCATTTTATGGTGGGAGGGGAATCCTTTTCAGCAGGCCATTAACATTGCTACACGCTGGCTTCAAATTCCCATTGGGGAAAATTCCTTAGGGTTAGGGTTGGCTCTCCCATGAATTCGCAGAGGAACCTCTTGCCATTGGATTCGGAGCCTACAACCGGTATGTCTACTTAGGAGGGGGGAATGCATTTGGCAGAACTTATGTACATTTTTTGGCAAAAATACATGGGAAAATTTTGTGCCATTAAAGGGAATTCCACTTAGGGTTAGGGTTAGCTCTCTATGATTGCAGGCAGAGCAAAACACATTGCCGATTGGATTCAGTGCCCCATAGGTGGTTAGGGGGGCACTTTTGAGATACTGGCCTTATGTACTCTCCCTGGCATGGGAAAATCCCATTGGCAGGGGAAAATTCTGACACTTAGGGTTAGGGTTAACCTCCATCCTTTCCTGAGCAAAACTGACATTGCCATTGGATTTACATGCTTATGATTTAGAGGGGGAATGCCTCTAAAACCAGAATGTGACTTTCTGGCAAAAATACATTGGAAAATCCCATTGGGGAAACTTTCCTTTAGGGTTAGGGTTGGCTCTCCATGTATTCCCCAGCAAAACTTTTGTGCATTGGATTCAAGCAAAATACCTGGTTCCCCAATTCTCCTTTTTGAGTCTCCTTAAAGTAAGTTTCTGGCATTACATGGGACCAAATCCCTGCTCATTTGAAAATTCCACTTAGTAGGGTCATTTAGCTCCTGACATTTGCAGAGCAAAACAAGACATTGCCATTTTCAGGCCTACCTGTCTCTTAGGGGGGGGAGTGTCCCCCTTATGTAAGTTTCCTGGCAAAATACTATAAAAATGTTTATGCTGGGTCAATTTCCAAAAGCTTTGGTTTAGGGTTCACAGCTCTCACCCTGCCAGATCCCACAGTTGTCCATTGGATTCCTGCAGGATCTTTGCGGTAGGGGGGGGGTGATAGTGTGCATTTCCATAGAGTGGAATGGCAGAATGTACATGACACCTAATTTCTGCTTTTCCCAGAGCACAATTCTATTCTAGATAGGGACTTAATCTGTCTATGTAGAGCTAAAAATTTGTTTACAAAGGGGACAGTATCCAAATTTGAAAAGAGTACTGGAAAGACCTGTTGTAAAGACAGCTATTACATTGAACTCTTAAACCAGTCATTTTTGAAAAAATAAAATCACTCTTTCAAGCCACTGATCCAAAATGTATTTATTCAGCTTTTTTGTTTAGGATATGATGCCTTTTGAGCGCTCGTTAGGCGTGCAAAATACATGGGAAACTCCTCTTTGTCTCTCTGCTTCCCCCCTTCCAGCCAGCTCCAATCACCATTTTGACATGGGACAGGAAAGTTCAAAATGAAGTGGAGTTTAAGGGCCACTACCTGATCCTCTTTTTCTCTCTGCTTCCCCCTTTTTTAGCCCAGCCAGCAGCTCCAATCACCAGCCACAGGATGGGACCCTGTTGGTATGCTTGGGGGGGGGGAGTGTAGCCTTTTGAGCTGGCCTTATGTCTTGCAACCATCGCATCATAATCCTGATTGAAAATCTGATTGAAATTCAGATTGCATTGCAATTACTCATATTTATGACAGTTGTCAGTTTCCCATGAGTATATGATGGGAAAATCCCTAAACTTCTTACAAGCAAAGCATGGAGCAAAGCATACATTGAAGTGGGAAGTCAGATGTCAGATTTCCAAGTGATGAAAACCCATTCAAAAAAGAAATGTGCAAAGTCCATCTTCAAAAAACATTGGAATTTCCTTTGGCATTTTATTTAGGTAGACATCACATTGGCAAAGTGTGTTGTAATTCTGGATCTGACACAAACCGGAATTACACCCACATAACATTGTAAGTTAGAAACATCCCTCAAAAGTCACATTCTCCAATAAGCACTCCATCCACATCGCCCGGTGTCTTCAAACGCCACCTTCCATTCTCAGCCAGAGCAGCCTCTGTTCCTACGGGAAAGACACCTAGCCAAAACAACCCTCACTATCTATTCGCTCCTCCCACCCCATATTAAGAATGTGGCAAGCTCGAAAAAAAACACCTTACCTAGTAAAGAGAAAGAGAAAGGAATAAATTGGATGAGTATAGTTTATAGAGAGCTAAATAAAATGACTACACGTATGTCAAATTTGGGCTCAACATCAGATTCACTTAACAACATTATGTTATTAACTTAATAAAACTTAGACATTTGCAGCGATTCATTTAGCAACCGTGACAAGAACAATTGTAAAATGGAGCAAAACTCACTTTACAAGTGTCTCACTTAGCAACAGAAATTTTGTGCTCCATTGTGGTTGTATGTGAAGGACTACCTGTATTCAAAAGCGTGCTATAAGAGAATTAGAGATTCTTTTAAATTCTTTTTTTCTGGTCTAGAAAGATTGTTATTCCATCTAATCATGGCAACGTGATGTAAGCTCCCTCCTTTTTCTTCCTTTTTTTTATTGAAAAAGTTTTATACACCTCCTTTTTCTATGGGGTTCAGGATGGTTCAGCCACACCTAAAAAGAGTGGAAGTTGAAACATTGATTGTTCTGACCAAAGCATTAGAACCTGTGGCCAACACTACTGTGCTGAACTGTGGCATCTAATCCCAAGTGGGACAAATTAAAGTTTCCATTTCACGGAGGAGGGGAAAGCCTGAGTTATTTCTGATACTGCAGCCAGTGTATGCAAGGTGAATATGAAAGGAAGGAGATGCCAACACCATTATCAAGAGAAGTTGGAATGTGAAAGAATCAAGTTAGGTGGACATGAAAAGAGATACTATGTATGCATTAGAATGTTGGTATTAGAATGATAGATAGGTTGACACACTAGAATATGATGGTCAGAAATTTTATTCTTCCTGAAGTCATGTGTCCACTGAGCCAGTGATTTGTTTGTTTGTTTGTTTTTGAAAAAATGCATTTTTCTCTGTGCTTTGAGGAGTCTTTCCCTTCCTCCCTTGCTTTCTTCTTTCCTCCCTCCTTCCATCATTTCTTTCCTTCCTTCCTTCCTTCCTTCCTTCCTTCCTTCCTTCCTTCCTTCCTTTTCTCCTTCCTTCCTTCCTTCCTTCCTTCCTTCCTTCCCCTTCCCAAAACTTCATTACTTGCTTGTGGAAGAATAACTTACAATTGTGGCAAGCTTGTGGAAAGTCTGCATGGAGAAAGTCACTGGGAAAGCTAGCAGGAAGTTGCAAGTCCAAGGCCTGCAAGCAGATTAAGTGGGAAAGGGAATAAGGGATTGTGAAACTGACTAGGAAATTGTCATGCAACATTGAACATGTGACTATAGCCACAGCCCAGCAGCCAAGCAGCAGCTGGTAGCACTGAAAAACCACATCGTTCCCAAATTTTATTCTTCCATGTGTCCCAGATTTGGACACATTCTTAAGTTAGCTCATTTAAGGTATATTAATTCAAAAACTTAGTTGCCCTATTTTTGCCCCATTTCAGTTAGTTACAGGTCAAGAGTTTTAGTAATATTATTATATACCATATGTTATTACTATATTACCTATGTCCAGAATCTATCAAATAAGATAACAGCTAAAGTGCCTCTGATGCAACCAAAGGAATTAATGTATTGGTCATTCAGAATGTTTTAATTGTAGATATCTTCACTGTTGCAAACTGGGAAAATCAAATTCAATCTGGAGTCAGGACTTCAGGATCTTATAACAGTCATTATATGATACAGTAAATAGCTTGCCGTTATAATTCTGGCTTCCACACAAATTTTGCCATCAAAACTTTTACCATATATTTTTAAAAATTGAGAAATATTCATTAATAGTGTCTGTGAATGACTGCCATTATTAAAACCCAGTCTATGGACCAATACATTTCAAAATTTCTCATTTGCACACAACCCTAGAAATGAAACAGCAGCTTTTTTACTCTGTGTTGTTCCAAGAATTTCTTATGACTAAAGAAAAGATAAATGAACAAACTTTCCAATGTAGTCCATGAAAGATAATATTTCACTACATTTCCATTCCACACGCTGGTAGCTGATAAAATATTAGCTCAATGAATTTAAAATTTCACATCATGAAATCAGAAATTAAAGTTACTTAAAAGGCAGTCGTTGAATAGTAATCTCAGTATAACTAAAGAAAACCTTGGTGAGGTACCCATAAAAACAAGCAAACAAAAAAAGATAACTTTTGCTCCTTTATATCTATGAGCTCACTAGTCCTGTGAATGACTTTTTCTCTACTTTGGTCCTTTAACATTGACGTTGGTTTTTCTAGTATGATTAAATAATTCTGAAGCTATGCCAGATGCAATTTATAAAAATGTCTAACCTTTGTTAGCTTCTGGGAAGAGGCTTCGTGGTATCCTAAGCAGAACAACTAGATTCTGTAATTGCTTTGTACCAGATAGTATCAACCTTGTTAAATCTCAAGACCATATTTTGTCACAATATTCTAAAATTTGCTTACCCATATTATAAAAACTATGTAGAGACTCTTGAAAGTGTCCAGAAAAAAAGCAACAAAGTTTTAGAGGTCTGGAGGCTAAAACATATAAGAAATGGTTCTGCAGGAATTGTGTTAGAAAGATGTCTAGACTAGTGAAATGAAGAACTAGGGGGGGTTGACTTTCTTTTTATTGAAAAGCAGTGTTCCAATATTTTTCTATGGGGCCAGCACAAAGAAGAGGGGTTCAACCTATTTTCCAAAGCACCAACCTGAAGGCAAGGGAAGAAACAATGGATGGAAATTAATCAAGGAGAAAAGCAACCTAGCCATGTAAGAAGGTGAATAAGAAATTTCCTAACAGTGAGAATGTCCGGGTTCCGAGTAATAGCCCAGAAATGAAATCAATGATAACTTCAAGGCCAGAGGCTTCCTCAAAGTATAGACTTATTAGGCATGTCATATTGGGCACAACTGATGAAAACTTGACTCTGAAGCTCCCTGGGCTTTTTCCACCCAATTCAAAATCCAAAATTCTTCCCCCCATTACATACAACCATCACATTCAGTAGCCTCCACACCAGTCCCAATCAGGTCACAGTCCCACACCCAGATGACTCTCCTCTGTTTCCCACTAGGTGCTGGTGAGAGTGTCCTTGGCTCCCAGAAAAAAGAATGCAAGATATATTTCCCCCAGCTTCTGTAAATGATTTGTCCCTTTCCCACACCTGTAACCAGCCTCGCTGTAGCAAACCTGAAACATTGTTTTATTCTTCCTGAGAAATGTCCAGATTTGGGTTCTTAAGTTCCAATTTAGGAATTAATTCAGACCTATGATGCCCCATTTCAGTTAGGACAGTCAAGAGTTTTGGAGTAAGGTATGTTATACATATTACCTATGTCCAGAATCAAATAAGATAACAGGGAAAAAGTGCCTGATGAAGAAAGGAATTACCCTGATTGGTCAGAAAAAAGGTAGATATCTTCACTGTTGCAAACTGAGAAAATCAAATTCAATCTGGAGTCAGGACTTGGTCATTATATGATCACTGGCCGTTATAATTCAGAGCTTCCCTTCACAAGAAATGCACTTGCCTGGTGGTCAGACTCCCATATATTTTTAAAAATAGGGATCTTAAAGTGTCTGTAACTGCCATTATTAAAACCCAGTCTGTCTTTTGAAAATTTCCCAAGCTAGGTTGTGCTGTTGCTCTATGTTGATGAAGAATTTCTTATGAACAAGATTTGGGACAATAACTTTCCAATGTAGTCCATGAAAGATAATATTTCACTACATGTTCCACACGCTGGTAGCTGATAAAATATTAGGTCAATGATATTTATGCAAATCAGTTATGTAGAATTAACTATTACCTCGGCTTGAATAGTAATCCAGTTGACAAAGAAAAACCTTGGTGAGGGGGCAGGAAACAAAAAAAGTAGGGAGCAGCTCGTGTTTGAGCTAAAAAACATGTTTCTGACTTTTTCTCATACCAGGGAATTTGACGTATAAGGATTTCTGTAATTTGAAATATTTCCCAATAAATTCTACCTTTGCTAGCTTCTGGGAAGAGGCTTCGGGTGCTAACTTCCTACAGCATTCTGTAATTGCTTTGTACCAGATAGTATCAACCTTGTTAAATCTCAAGACCATATTTTGTCACAATATTCTAAAATTTGCTTACCATATTATAAAAACTATGTAGAGACGCTTGAAAGTGTCCAGAAAAAAGCAACAAAGTGATTAGAGGTCCTGAGGCTAAAACATATGAAGAATGGCTGCAGGAATTGTGTTTGTCTAGACTAGTGAAATGAAGAACTAGGGGGGTGACATGATAGCAGTGTTCCAATATTTGTGGGGCCAACACAAAGAAGAGGGGTTCAACCTATTTTCCAAAGCACCTGAAGGCAAGGCAAGAAACAATGGATGGAAATTAATCAAGGAGAGAAGCAACCTAGATCTAAGAAGAAATTTCCTAACAGTGAGAATGTCCGGGTTCCGAGTAATAGCCCAGATGAAATCAAAACTTCAAGGCCAGAGGCTTCCTCAAAGTATAGACTTATTAGGCATGTCATATTGGCACAACTGATGAAAACTTGACTCTGAAGCTCCCTGGGCTTTTTCAACCCAATTCAAAATCCAAAGTTCTTCCCCCCATTACATACAACCATCACATGCCCCAATCAGGTCACAGTCCCACACCCAGATGACTCTCTTCTGTGTCCCGCCAGGTTCTGGTGAGAGTGTCCTTGGCTCCCAGAAAAAGAATGCTATGTTTCTCCAGCTTCTGTACTCCCTTTCCCACACCTGTAACCAGCCTCTCTGTAGCAACCCTAAAGACATTGTTGGAAGAAATGTCCTTCTGGGTTCAGTTCCAGTTCCTATTTTCACGGATGCATATGGCCTTTAGTAAATGTTTTACATTTCTCTTTCACTTTTGTAACTTTTAGTTGTAAATATTTATGTTAGATTCGGGCAACGAGAGAACAGACTCCGGACGATTGTGACAACAGCTCTTTATTTAATAGTAGTGGTGATCCAGCTTAGCTTGTGGTCTAAGATCTCCCCTTTTATAGGGATCGGGTACACCTCCCGACCAATCAGAACAACCCCTTGTTCCCGCCTTAGCGTCGGACCTGAGTGGAGACTTACAGCGATATATGTTAATATCTAACAATTTACTTAAGTTTTGCTTAATGTTACAGTAGGATTTTAAAAAATGGGTCCTTGCTGGGCTCTCTGTATTTTAAGTGTCAATACCTCTTCCCCAGGTTTATGTCAAAATATAATATTTTTATTAAAAAAACATAATTTATCTTGTACCAGTACAATATGACTATTAAATAAATACTTTCTCAAGATTTAATATACCTTGATGTTCACAGAAGTATTGAATTAGACATTTAATTTTTTTTTCTCCTTCAACCTTGCAATATTTGCCTAGATGGTAAGAAATGTAGAAATCATAAAGTTAAAGGAAAGGAGTCCATGTGGATTCTATCCAGCTAGCCATAATCGCCCTCAGGGGGTGATGCTCTTCTCTGTTTCATGGCCATTGGGCCAGTACTGTCTGAAGATGTTTCCCAGTCATGTGGCCAGCATGACGTCATGAAGCACTGCTACCTTCCCACTGTAGTAGTACATGTTTGCATTGCATGCTTTCGCACTGTTAGGTGGGCAGGAGCTGGGGCAAGGATGGGAGTTCACCCTTGGGAGGTTATCATCACTATCAACCCAACATCCAGTGGTTCCTTCTGGCCATTTCTGATTAGCCATCCTGAAGCTCTGCTTGGATGCAAACCAAGGCCACTCCTGGGAGCTGACCAGGGGAAGAGCACAGAAGCCAGCCTCTACAGCTGGACCATCAGGTGGCCACCCACGGGGAAGTGGCTACCAATGGGCACCTCCAAATGTTGCCAGTCCACTGCCAGTGCCTGTCTGGTTGACAGGTGTGAGCCACAGCCCTGGGACCTTCCAGCATTACAAGTTATCTTTGATGGCAGTCCTAAGAAGATGGCTCTTTTCCTGAGCCAAGTGATAGACCACTTGGACCAATATGTGCATCTTTGCTCCTCCTCTCAAATCTAGGCTGCTGACTTTCCACTGGCAAACCCAGCATCTTAACTGCTGAGTCACTGTGCTACTCCTATGGAGAACATAGAAGGTCTAAATGAATAAGAAGACTATTTTCTGAAGATATTATATAGGTGATACGGCTTTGGAGGAAAGTAGATTGACCCTTCTTTTCAAAGATTGGGCTCAAAATAATTTCCTATTGGACATTTATTTCAGAAACTTACTCTAATGATGAGGCTGGGAATTTCCCATAATATCTCATTAAGCTTGTCAAAGGACTTATTCACAAATGAGAACAAATTGGTGTGTCACCATAAGTTATTATGATAATTTGCAACACTGTTAATGAGATATATTCAGAGCTCGTAAAAAAAGAAGAGCTATTTCATTAAAGTACTGTAAAATCATTTTATCTTGAAATGGGTGGGGTGCTGGTATTCTATCAAATATGACATCTCTTCACAAAACTTCTGATATGAGGAATTAAATTTTTTCTCCCCATGGGTTATCTAAGATTCAAGAGATGAGCCTTTGAGAGACTTTGATCCATTCCACTGTAAATTTGACTAGAAAGCTATCTCTAATATGAAGTAATTGTCAGAATATTCATGAACTGGCAGAGACATGGTAACAAGGTTAGCCAATGTATAGGGATGGCAACTGGGTCAGCCAATGGGAACTATTTGGTGACTGAGAGCCATGCCAGATGGCTCAGAGCCTGGGCGTGGCTTACCTATGTAGCTCTGAGTCTGTACAAAAAGAACTAATCTAGGCAGACTCTGAACTGAAACTACTCTGAACTGAAACTACTTACAATCTCTCCTCTCTACCACTTTGGAAGCACCACCTGTTGGTATTGTATATTTACTTATGTATTATATTGTATATAAAGAGAAGTTAATGAATCCTGCTGAATCAGTTATCTGTTTGTACTTTCTGGATTTGATTTTTGCAACAAACTCTGTTAGTAATCACAACCACATACAGTAATTCCAGTTTTAGACAATTTGGTAGTTCTTATGGGTTTTATGAACAACTATTGTCCTAAGGTCTTATTTCCAGCAGAGAAAATAAGTTGAGTCCTTTTTAAAAATCAATATTTTTCTCCCCCTTTATCATATTTTGACACTGCTAAAGAACTATAGTTCACAAAGTGGTATATCATTAATTGAAACATATAAAAATAGCATTAAAAACAAGCTATATTAATAGAACTCTCAAACAATAGCATATAAAATGAAAGATATATAAAATGAACTTATCAAAAACAAGAGACAAAATAAAGCAAAACAAAAATTCAAAACTTCAGAACAGCAGCAGCAGCAACAACAACAAGTAGAATATGATGTTAGGATAAAATGGCATTTCCCCAATAGATACTCCCTACCTCCATAAGCTTATTGCTGGATAAAGGTATCTGAAACAGGGGTGAAACTTCAAATAAAAACGTTAGAAGCCTATGTGGCAGGTGATGTTCTTTCAATAAGCTGGCCTCAAGCTGTTTAGGTTAAATTGAGTCTGGAGCTAATTTGGCAGATAGTGCAGATGGCAAAACAGTATCAGATTGAGACTACCAGTCCTGGTAGCATTTCACGTAGTATGGCTTTAAGTTAATTGACGTTTCCAGACCATTTCAATAGCATCCCATTTCAACCATTTAAATGGGAGATCACAATTTAGCAGCTAATCTAAACAGAAGTTTGCCTAAATAAATGTTGGAAATATACTTTTTTACAGAGCAAGATGTATAGTTATATTCTAGGCTAGTCTGCAAAGAATCAGTTTGGTCTAGTGGTCTAGGTATTAGGCTAGAAATAAGGAGGCTGTAAGTTCCAGTCCTGCCTTAGGAAAACTGGCTGAGTGACTTTGCACCAGTCATTTTTTCTCAACCTACAAAATCAGGTTTAGGCAAGCTGGTCAGTCAATTCCTGTTGCAACCAATGGATCAACATTTCGTTGAAAAAAGTGGACACTCTCTTTCTACATGAATTGACACATTCAGGTAAGCTTCGTAAAATAAGTAATAAACTAAGCTAGTAACAAGCTAGCCTATGGTGCAATGTGTTGAAAAATGCAGATGCATTAAACAATAAAATCATCATTACCACCAAAAATAGATAAAATGAAATTAAAGTAACTGTCTACACCCAAATTATATTGCTTGCTGGCCAAATGTTAACAGAGAGGAAGCAAGGCTAATAATTTGACCAGTTTTACTGTAACTTTTCGAAAATCAAGAATCCTCTGAACTTAGATTTAAATTCTTTACCCACTTAAATTGTGTTTATTAATTTTGATCCAGATGGAAAGTGTTTTCTAGAAATACAGGATGTTTAGCTAAGTATTCCCAGTTGCAATGTATGGCTGTGAAAGTTGGACCATAAGAAAGACTGAGTTCCAAAGAACTGAGGCCTTTGAACTATGATGCTGGAGAAGACTCCTGCGAGTCCCTTGGACTGCAAGGGGATCAAACTAGTCAGTGCTAGAGGAGATCAACCCTGACTGCTCTTTAGAAGGTCAGATCCTGAAGATGAAACTCAAATACTTTGGCTGCCTAATGAGAAGGAAGGACTCACTGGAGAAGAGCCCAAAGCTGGGAAAGATTGAGGGCAAAAGAAGAAGAGGATGACAGAATGAGATGGCTGGATGGAATACTGAAGCAGTAGGCATGAGCTTAAATGGACTCCAGAGGATGGTAGAGGACAGGAAGGCCTGGAGGAACGTTGTCCATGGGGTCACGATGGGTTGGACCTGACTTCGCAACTAACAACAACAAAAGCTAAGTATAGGTAGTTTTTGAATTTCTATCATAATTAAACTCAGGATTACAATGCTAAATTGTGATGGTCATTAAGCGGGGCACCATGCAACCACAATACTTTTACAAACTTTTTTGCACCAGCTGATAAGCTAATGCAGCAAACTCATTTTACCTAATGGACCATTTCCCCATAAACTTGAAGTAGACACTGGTTTCTTACAAAAATGGAATGAAGCGTAGCCATGCGATCATAGGATGTTTGTCAAGCGTCCAAACTGTAATCATGTGACCCCAGCCAGGTGCATTCAGTATGACTTCCAAATTGAATCATAATTAGCTTGGAGAGGGGAGCATTGTAACTTACCAGTCAAGTTATCAGTAACAAGTCTCTCTTTATCATCTGTCTGTTTGGTCAGAAACATCACAACTATTCATCCTCTTCTCTGAGCTAAACATGAATGACCTACCATAAGAGCAAAGAGGGAGGGAAGGAGAGAAAGCTATAAGCCAGCAGAGTGACCTGGACCACCAACCTGGACAATTTTTACTTCCTTTTGTCACATTATGCTTTTGGAAACTGATGAGATGAAGGTTTCATCCACGCTAGGCTATTTTTTCAGATTTGCTTGTTTATTTCTTCAGATTTGTTTGTTTTCATTACCTTCATTCATAGCTGTCACTCAAAAGTATGTGGATTGGGTCATTGAAACACAGTCTGTTCTAAAGATTTTGCTATTGTGCTCTGATTTGAGTCGCTGCATTTTTGTGCATTACAATAAAATTGCTGCTCACTCATGAAAGGTAAAATGCTATTGAAGCTTTTTAAGAGTCTTTACTTGAAAAAAAAAACTTCCTTAAAGTTTCTACTCTTTTATTACTTCCTGTTCAGCCTAGCTGGGCAATATTTGATGAATTGCCACTTATTTGTCTCTTAATTAGTTATGGTTTCTGACCAGTTTCTTGTTTCTTTTTTTATAATGAAATGGTGGTAATTCTATGCCCATGTTATCAAGAGCCATATGGAACTGCTGCTGTAAATCTGCTTCCAGCTGATTGGAAAAAAGCAATCTCAGCAGTGTCAAAGGGTCCCAGCATAGAAGACAGACTTGTCTACTCCCAAATTACTTGCTATAATTAAATAACTTTTTAACTGAACGGGGTTGGCACTGGGAATTAGCATCACGGGGCATTTGTGAAGGCCCACAACCTAAAAGCAATGCTGGTGGCATACTTACTTAATAAGCAAAGTGACCCGCTTGATTGAGACCCCTTCAACGTTTCTCTCTAATGAAGGGCATCACTAGCAACATGAAGAGGGGACACTAGATTTACTTTATATAGGCATAAGAGAACATACGGTAGCTTTTATGGAGCTTTATTTAGTAGCATACACATCTTCCCTTTTCTTTGTATGAATGGGATAGAAACAAGGTTGATTAGCAAGAATTCAAGCACATAAGAAGGCATAGCGAATTATTGTAGTATAAATAACGTTTGATTAGATTTCTTTTATTTCCTTCCTTTAATTTACCTTATTATTTCTTACTCAATTTTCTGTACTTTGCATAATATTGTATATACTGAACATGATAGATAAGAATAAATTGGAGGGAGGGGAAGGAAGGAATAGATGCTGTGCCAAGCAATGAAGTCCTTGCCACACACTAATCACTACATGGTAAAATTTGGGCCCTAATATAAATTATGTACGGAAGAACCTTAAATTAATGTGGTCTAGCGTTGAGGGTTAATGGATCCAGATGGATTTAAGAGGACATGGAAGTTGATTTGTTGAACTTGACCAACTGCCATAGTGATGGTTTGTTTGAGATATGGATGTCAAGTGTGGGAAAATCAGAGTTCCAGGCCAGTTCAAATGAATATAAGGGTTTATTGCAAGTTTGTGTTCTCTACAAGAATCTGAACTACTAACGGTCAAAGCAAATTGGCGGTAGATAAGAACCAATGGAATTCAAGGTAGGCTAGACTTAGATCTCCTATGGGCATAAAGGGACTTGAGACTGATGATGCATTTGACCCTTCCCTTGAGCTCAGTCTGGCCATCTCCTACAATGGAATACTAAAGTCTTCTGGATATTTATTTGATACAATGATTCCAAAGTTTGATGCCACGTGTCATGGTGTCCAACACATATTCTGACATCTATTTGAGTGAGTTTGGTTACATCATTCCCACCCACCCCACTCCCCACCACTCTCAGGACTTTGGTTTGCCACTTGTTTAAGAAGCTAGATTTGAATCTGTCACGATGTTCAAAGTCTTACATGGTTTGATCAAATTATCTGCAAGATTTCCTATTCCTATGCACTTAAAATTTTCAGTGGAAGCATTATTTTTATTCAACCGACTCTTAGACTGACAGTAATGTGTACTTTTTCATGATCTGCCTATAGTGAAGCAAACGCCTGCTGGTCTTTTGAGGGATTTAAAAATCATGGTATTTGTTATATAGGTTTTAATGACTATTTTTGTACAGTAATTCAAATAGGCATTATATACAGAAAACAACAAACCAATGTAAACAAAACTAAAACATAAAAGTTGTGAGGCGGGGAAATCCATATTTTATTATCTCTTCCTCCCTCCCTCCCTCCCTCTCCCTCCCTCTCCCTCTCTCCCTCCCTCTCTGTCCCAATCATTTTTTCCCCTTTGATTCTGGCATTTTGTAGAAACAAAGCATTTTTAGTAATATATTAATGCCGCAATATTTCAAACTATATTTGAAAGGGAGGAGGAGGAGGAGGGATAATGTAGTTCAAGTACCAGTCCTAATGTTAGGGTTCTGAATAATAATAATAATAATAATAATAATAATAAAGCCAATAATAATAATAATAATAATAATACAACAACAACAACAACAAAACTTACAACAACAAGGACACATACTCAACTGCTGTAAAAAATATCGCACAGACTGACTATAAAATGCAGCACAATTCAGTGGCACAAATGATCCCACTGGAATTTGTGCAAAAATTATAATATTTCAAAAACAGCAACAAACTGGTGGGAACATAACCTGAAAAATCATTCGAGGGTCAGATGGTCAATTATCTTATGGGATTTTCGCATAACAAACGGATAAAATTCACTGGTAGCATTACACCAGACATCAATGTTGTTAATAAAGACACAATCATAGACATCGCAATACGAGGTGATAGCAGGTCAGCCGAGAAGGAATATGAATCGCGAAAACCAGGACTTAAAAATCGAAATTCAACGATTATGGCACAAACTAGCAGTTGTTATTTCCCAGTGGTAATCGGCCACACTGGGTCATGCTGGCTTCCAAAAGCACTGGGATTACATTTAAAAAATTAAAAATTGATAAAATCACCATCCTTCAAATGCAAAAGGATCTGCACACATATTACCAAATAACGTTTACGACATCCTAGGCCCCTGGGTAGGGCCCAACTAGTAATTAATGAAGCCAAATCCGGCGAAACAACTGGCCGCTGTGATACAATTCTGGATAATACAAATGGTTGTTTAAGTAATGGCTAATAATAATAATAATAAATAATACATAATAATAATAATAATAATATAATAATAATACATAATAATAATAATATAATAATAATTAATAATAATAATAATAATAATTAATAATATAGTAATAATCCCAAAGCAAACAAAGAATAATTTCCTCAAATTATAGTTTTATTGGATATACCATATTGGCACAGCCTCTGATGAAAACTAACTTCTGGGGTTCCACCTAATTTTCACCAAAATAAAAATAGAGTTTTTTTCCTTCCCCAAACAATCAATGAATCACATCGGCCAATCAGGGCGCCATCCAATTGCCTAGTAACATCACTCCTCATTTCTCTCTGATCAGGTGAGAGAGAATGTCCTTGGTTTCCAAGATAAAATATTTTGTTTTGGCTAGAAACCCCAGCTTTCTCTATTCCCCCCTCCGGTCCAATGTGGCTATGCTGAAGCTCCAAAATGGCTCCGGTCAGGTTAGCTTCAGAGTTGGCACCTAATGAACCCAACTGAGACTAAGCCTATTTTCTTTTTAAGGAAATCCTGAGCACTTGACAAGTGGATCTCAAATTCTTGCATGAACTTCATAGTGGTAAAGTTTTGTGAGCTTTAGATTGGACAGGAAAAATGACCAGATGAGCTACTTTATTGTAAGTCTACATAAACAGAATCTTTCTAGTCTGAAAGCACAAATCTTCTGCCATCTTTTTTACCAACTGAAAAGTTAGGAAGGTTCCTTTCTGAGTTTCTTTCTCTACCGTTAAGCTACTGCTGCTACTAGCCTCTGTTATCTCATCTACTCTAGGTAGTATCTCTTTCCCCTGTCATTCAATGTCATTTCCAATATTTCATCTTATCAGCAGAACTCTTGGAAACAAAATAGTTTTTGTTTTTCATTTTAATCTTGTAGTTTGGCCAATATAAGCAAGACTGGGTTTATTTTTGGCATTAGTAAACTGTAACAATATAACTTAGTTACTTTTTCATTTTTCTCATTTCCTGCTAATTTCCCTTCTGGTTTCTAAGAAGTAAAGAGAGGTTGTTTGAAATCCTGGAGGAGCAAAACCACTTACTTTTTCCTTTTTTACCTCCATAGTTTGGGTTTATTTTTGCAATTCTAACTTAAAAGATCTGATCTCAAAAGTCATTATTTGAAATTGATTTAGATAATTGTTATAAAATAGTCCTTTCTTAGTACATTTCAAGTCATGCTTTCTTGCAGACTATCTTTAAATGAGTATTCATCATAAGTTCTCAGAATGACGCTGATCAATTTTTAGCTTTTTTACATTGAATTACCGGGAGGGGGAAAAGGAGTTGAAATGGGAGGAAAAGTAGGGTGGGGTGTTTTATGTCCCAGTGAGCGATAATAACGAGGAGGCGACTGGTTTAATAACTGCCATTTATTAACAACTCGGCAAGTAGATAACAGAACGTAACAACAACTAGCCCGCCTGACAGCTATTTATACTTGGAGCTGTCAGGCGGGGAACCAATGGGAGGGATGCAATTCTCCCGCCTGCCGGCATGCATGCCTCAACCAATCAAGGCTTTTCCTATGTCTCTTGTCAGCCACTGGTCGTATCTCGAGGACATAACACTCCTTCCCCCCCTCTGGTCATCTGCGCAAGCAAGTCATCTTTCAATGGACGTACGTGTCAGGGGAAGATTTATTTCACCCTGAACTAGACGAGGTCTTAGATCGGGGCTGTTTCCAACAGGCATATTCTTTAAGGTGCGAAGAAAAAGAAATAAACTTTCTGGAGAAACATATTCTAATTAATAAACAAACTTTAATACAAAAATAATAAATGGAAATAAAACAAAACTAACTAATTGTTACATTTTGATAAAAGAGTTCCGTCTCCCAGTTTTCCTGGCAGCCGGACAAAAATCAGAAGTAGCTCAGGAATGTGTGAAGAGCAGGCGCAGTACATCACTGTCAGATAAGACCTTATGACCTGCGCAATAACTCTTTTTCAGTTTAACTATTTAGTGTCAATTCAGTCAGTTCAGGCTAGCAAACAAATTTAACGCAGTGACACCCCTTCTTTTGCTAGTTGGGCTGACGTCATCAAATCATCAATTAAGGCACATCTTCTTTCGCAGATACTCATGTTGATTTACAGGAAGTGGTTTGTTGAGCATATCAGCAATTTGATCATGTGTAGAAACATATTGCAATTTAACAAAACCTTGCTTAACTAATTGCTTTGTGTTTTGATAACGAATGTCAATGTAGCTGGGCCTAGAACCTGTGAAATGTGACTCAGAAATATAAACCACAGATACATTATCTTCCATCACGGTGATTGGTCGAATCGGACGTGTCCAGATATCTGTGATCAAAGCATCAAACCATGTTAGAGAATTACAAGCATCTGAAACACAAGCATATTCAGCTTCAGTAGATGAACATGAAACAAAACTCTGTTTTCTAACTTGCTAGTAAACAGGACATCCATTCAGGAACATCATGTAACCAGGAGTGCTTTTGCGTGATTTCTTATCGCTTGCCCAGTCAGAATTGGCGTAACAAATTAACTGTGGATGATCAGTGTGTGTTGGTTCTAGCAATAACTTCATGTGTTTAGTGTGTTTCAGGTATTTAAACAACTTCTTAATGCATGTCCAATTTTATTTTATTTATTTATTTCTTAGATTTTTAGACCGCCCCTCTCCCAGAAAGGGACTCGGGGGCGGGGTTACAGTCAATACAAATAAAATCAGTCATAATAATAAAATACATTTAAGATACATTTGGAGGGGGGAGATAGGCTGTACTAAGAAATAAATATATTCTAATCCTAAAAACATCACAATTAAAACCCAAACCCAATTAAAATAAAATAAATCCCCGGGAGGGTAAAACTAAGAAAGGCTGCCAGGCCAGCTGATTGAAATAGGTGAGTCTTTAACTTTTGCCGGAAGGAACGGGAGGTCGGTGGTAGTTCGAATGTCTGGGGGGAGGTCATTCCAGAGGGTGGGCCCATCACAGAGAAGGATCGGACTCCTAGGAATTGGTCATCCCGCTGGCATTGCCTAGCAGACGGAACCTCTGAGGAGCATCCCCAGAGCGGATTCGAGGGACAGGGTCCTGTAAGGAGGATGCGATCCTGCAGATAAAAATAGGTCCTATGCCATGGAGCGCTTTAAAGATGGTGATCAATACCTTGAAACGCACCCGAAAGCCACAGGTAGCCAGTGCAGCTCGCGCAGGAGAGGTGTTATGTGGGAGTAACGTGTACTTCCCATAATAACCAGCGCGGCTGCGTTCAGAACTAGCTGCAGTCTCCGGATGCGTCCCAAGCCCCATGTAGAGGGCATTGCAGTAGTTCCAGGCGAGACGTCACCAGCGCATGAGTGACCGTGCGCAGGGCACTCCGGTCAATGCAGTAGGGGGGCAATTGGCGCACCAGGCGGACCTGGTGGAAACGCCCCCCTTGCCACGGCTGGCAATGGTCCTCCATTGACAGCGGGCATCGAGGAGGACGAAAATTGCGCGCCAATTCGCTCCGCTCCACGGGGGACAGTTGTTCGCCCCCTATGGCCAGCGCTGGAGTTAGCATTCTGGCTGAACAAGGTGCCGGTACCCACAGCCACTCAGTCTTGGAGGGGTTGAGTCTGAGTCTGTTGTCCCCCATCCAGACCCCGACGGCTTCCAAACAAGACCGGGACATCACTTCGACAGGAGAACGTCACAGGGGTTGAAATGTACAGCTTCATATCATTGCGTAAAGATGGTACGGTAGTCCCCAAAACCATTGATCTCACCCAGCGGCTTCACATATGCGTTGAACAGGAGAGGCGAGAGGACCGACCCCTTGTGGAGCACCCCACAAGTGAGTTAGGGACGACCTCTGCCCCCCTGTCAAGACACATTGCTTCCGGTCGGAGAGGTAGGAGCCGAACCACCGCAAAACGGTGCCTCCGAAAAATCCCTCCAACCGGCGCAATAGGATACCATGGTCGATGGTATCAAAAGCCGCCGATTCTAATAGGACCAGGATAGAGGAACAACCCTATCTCTGGCCAGAGATCATCAACCAACCGAAAGGCTGTCTCAGTGCTGTGCCCGGGTCGGAAGCCGGACTGGCGTGGGTCTAGATAGTCGGATTTGTCTAGATGTCGTGGAAATTGCTGCGCCACCACGGCTCAACGAACCTTCGCCAAGAAGGGGAGGTTGGAGACTGGACAATAATTAGCTAGCTCCATTGGGTCGAGCGAAACAGGTCTCTTGGAGCAAATGGTCTCACACCGCCTCTTTCAAGGCGGTTGGTAAGTATCCCTCACCCAATGAGGCGTTCACCAGGCCCAGGAGCCAGCCTCGTGTCACCTCCCAGGCTGCCAGTTTTGCCAGCCAGGAGGGGCAACGGGTCCGTTGAACACATGTGGTGGGTCGCAGCCGTCCACGCAACCTGTCCAAATCCTCGGGGGCAACAGAGTCAAACTCCTCCCAGCCATGGTCTCTCAAGACTCGCTGTTGGCGGTATTGTCTGGTCACTGACGGAGGTCCAGCTCCGGATCTGATCGATTTTTTTGTCCTGCAAGATATTCCCCCAAACTCCTCTGCTTGATTGTAAATGTCTCCCGCGCCCCCTGCGATAAAAGGGAGCGGGTCACCCTAAACAGGGAGGCAGGGTGGTTATCCGCGGACGGAATAAGAGCCCAATGTCTACGTTTGGCCGCTCTTATTGCCACCAGTAAGTCTGCAAAATTCTAGGCTCTTACCTTTCCCTCGGTCAATTCGGAGCGTGAGGACCTCCACCTGCTCTCTAGAAAACGTCTCCTGTGGCGCTTCATCACCCTAAGCTCCCTCAGTAAACCAAGGAGCCCGGGTGGGTCGATGCCGCAGGAGAGGTCGCAAAGGCGAAAATTTGCAAGTCCAAGGCCCCAATGCCGTCGCCCTATTCCAGGCAGTCACTAGGTCCTCGGAGCGGGACAATTACAAGGCTAAGGTATTGGCCCAAGCTCCGTCTGGAATCTAGGAGATTCAATCAGGTGCCTGGGCGGTACCAGTTTATAGAGTCTGGTTCCGCCTCCTCGCGAGTGGGGGATAGCGCCAGGGAAGTCCAGCCGGAGGGATGAGTGGTCTGACCATGACAGGGGCATGATGACTAAATCCCCTATTCCCAGATCACTCGTCCAGTTCAGATACAAAAATGAGGTCCAAAGTGTGTGGCCCCCTTCATTTAGTGGGGCCCTGCACCCATTGGGTCAGGTCCATGGCCGTCATGGAAGCCATGAACTCCCGAGCCCCCCTCGGAAGCCGTTCCCTTACGGCAAGTTGAAGTCCCCCATGACCAAAAGTCTGGGAGCTCAACTGCCGGGCTCGGTGAGATTAGCTCGAGGAGCTCGGGCAGGGCTGCTGATGCATAGCGAGGAGCCAAGTAATACAATCAGCAAGCCCCACTGCCTCCCTGGGCCCCAGTTCACACCAAGGGACTCACACCCGGGTATCTGAGGGACAGTGAACTCCCTTAGATGGCTCTAAACATTCCCGCATAACCACCGCCACCCCAGCACCCTTACCCAGGGCCCGAGGAATGATGGAATGCACGGAAACCCAGTGGGCACATTTCCACGAGGGGCAACTGAGGCACCCTCGTGGCCCAGCCAGGTCTTTATGGGTGATGAGCAGCCTGCAAGGTCTAGCTCCCCCTCTGAGATCAACTCATTAATGAGGAGGGCCTTGTTGGTGAATTGTTCGAGACCTTGCATTGCAAAGGCATAGCAGCCGCTTGGCCCTGGCTCTGTAGCACCTGTCCACCTAGACTGCAGGGGTTGGTACAATCTCAGAGGCGCGGGCCTGGGCATCCACCAATTTTTAAGCGGTTTCTCCCAACCGACCTTGGGATCTTATGAAATTGTGTTGCTTTTACCTACGTGTCGTAATAAAAGATTAACACTAAGTGCAATGTCAGTTCTGGTCCAACTACTAATGTATAATAGGGAACCAATGACTGAACGATAAAGTGTTTGATCCTCGAACTCAGGACTTGGTTCATGTGTTAAGTTGTGAAAAAACAGGGTGTCTTTGTTGCGTTAGCATCTTTCATGTTGCAATGATGTAGAATGTGGTCAATTTTCCCATGGCATTGTGTGAAAGACTAAACCCCTTCTGTGTCTTTTCAATCTGAACACCTAAATAAGTGCTAATGTGTCCTAAAGGGGTGTGAAGTAGCTCTGCAAAACTTTTGGCAAAAATCTCACTCATTTTTCTTATTTGGACCAATGTTTTTAATTTAACGCACTGAGTAAATCGCATGGACGGAGGAGTGTCTGCCTCATTGGGTGATTGAATTGGAACAGGAAGCCCTTCCCTGAGCATGATGCCAGCTTTAAAGGATAAGGCAGCCCACTGAGATTGCAACGGGCATCGCTCGGTCAGCTTTGGTAGCTTGTGGAAGTCTTGGCCGGCAGGCAGCATCAGGCAGGCCAACAGGAGTTGGAGCAGTTGGCAGGTTAGGGGCCCTCTCTGCCTCATGGTGGCGGAGCTGATTTATATGGCAACGCCACTGTCTTCCCACAGTGAGTTGGAACCTGTAAGAACAGGGGCCCGTTATCTTCGTAATGTGTCTTGGTAGCCATTTTGGATCGCCGGCAAAATTCATGGGTGAACACCCCCTCCCCTACCAGAAAAAGACCTAGGGTCGGTCATAAAATGGAACTTGGCGGGGAGGTAGGAGGGGTGGAGGAGATCTACAGGTTGTGCGGAGCCTGTGACCCATTAATATCTCAGCCGGGCTTTTGCCAGACGTTGGGCACGGTGTGGAATGTTGAGCTTGTAAATATGTTAATATTTTGGTGGACCAAGGAAGGGAACCCATGCGGTTTAGGGCTTCCTTGGCGGAACACACAGCGCGTTCGGCCAAGCCATTCCCTGCAGGGTGGTAGGGAGCGACAGGAGCATGGCGGATACCTAGGCCAGCTAAGTATGTTTGGAAAGTCTCGGAGGTAAACTGCGGGCCATTATCCAAGACAAGAATGTCAGGAAGGCCATGCCTGGTGAATAGGTGGTCTAAAAATTTGAATGGTGGCTGCAGAGGTGGTGCTGCACATTGGGAAAAGCTCGAGCCATTTAGACAAAGCGTCAACTACGATGAAGAATGTTTGACCCCTTAACACATGGGACTCATGAAATTGACATGGAGATGGCTCCACGGTGCCATGGGGGCCCCCAATCCTGGTGCAGAACGGCCTGGCTGGCCCCGAGACCCTGACATGTTTTTGGAATTGGGCATCGCCAACCCAGCTGGTGATGTCATTGTCCAGGGAGGGCCACCAGACATAGCTGCGGAGGCCCATTCATACACACTATGCCTGGAGGCCCTCGTGGAAGGTGAAAAAAACGGGCCTCCTAAAAGTTCCAGAAGGTCAGAAACAGGACCATTTTCAGCCTCCGGAGAGTCTCCGGAGTCCGGGGCAGACTGTTTTCGCCCTGCTGGAAAGCCACCCCTTTTAGATATGCATTTATTTAAAAACATTTCCTGCTGGAAAGCCTCTGGAACCTGGGGATGGCAAAAATGCCTCCGCCATGTTGCAGGAGATCAAATAGGACATGCCCACAATGGCCCCGCCCACCCAACAACCAGGCAGAGAAACCCCTTGCTAACATTTTTGAAGCCCATCTCCTTCTAAACCTATGAAGACCCAGATTGTTGGGGGCAATAGGCTCTGTAAACAGTTTAGAGAGGGCTGTTAAATACCGTGAAGCGCTATATAAGTCTAAGTAGTATGGCTATTGCTATGACTCTATGTCCTATATACTGGAAAAACCATCAATAAATCTTTAGATGGTAGTCTAGACCCAGAAGTCTTCCACCTAAAGGAGAAAAAAAAATCCAGGAAGAAAGCAATGGCAACTAGCTTTCATATTTGGAATTTACTAAGAAAACCATGCATACCTGTGAATATGGTCACTAGATAAAGGGGGGAAAAACCTTTACCTTATTCTTCTTAGACTTACGTTATTACATGCCTCTATTTGTTGCTTCTTGGAATGGGGATAGAGATTCAATGTGAGCTACCCATGTGGGAAATTCTTACAAATGATATAATAACTTCTTATTTTGTTTGCTCTACAGAGGCCAGTTCCACTGGCATGCCCATGACAATTGTGGTAATGTGGTTTTCCTTTTGTGCCTGAGTATCCTTGAAAAGATAAGTACCAGTTCAGAAAAGATCTCCAAGCATAAATCAGTCCGTTTAGCTTACATATCAGAAGCCAGAGAAGTACAGCCAGGTGTTTAATGTACTTTTGAAAAACTAAAATCTTTGCTTTAGTATCGGCAACTGAGCTTTTGAAGGAGAAATCTGAGCTTAAATTTTCTACTTAACCCCCCCCCCCCTTTTTGACTGAATACGGAGGCAACCACATTGTCAAAATAATTTGCTGGTTCAACAACAGATTTATTTAGATTATTATGTAAGCACTGGCCCAACTCAGTGTAAGAGTTAACCAAATCTGAATCATGTATGATTACACTGTTTACAATATAATTCACTGGGTTACAAGTTCCTTTAGAATACACAAGACCATTTGTGTACATAAAATCTCAACTAGACAAAAAAAATATAAGGCAGGAGTGAAAATTTCTTCCAAATTTTTAAACAGTTTTCATTCTACCTCATGAAAAATAAACTGTTCCAACATTTGTCAGAGGGAGGGGGGAAACAGTTCATGTTGTAAAATGTAAAGTGTTTCTCTTAAATATATGTAATTATTATGAATCTTTGCTTTTAATTGCACAATCTTTTCTCTAGCATACTGCAGCTGCTTTAGCTCCCTTCAAATCATGAGCAACTTCCTCCTATTCTTAAAAAAGAAATAGGAGCAGCCAAAAAAACCTCTAAAGTGAAGGGAAATATTTAGCAGTATCATCTTCCACCACCTTGTGGTGAAATAAAAAAATGTGGCAGGAGAAATGCAAAAGAAATGTCAGGAATGGGAGGAGGAGGAGGAGGAAGGGGAGGAGGATGAGGAGGATGAGGAGGAGGAGGAGGAGGAGGAGGAGGAGGAGGAGGAGGAGGAGGAAGAAGAAGAAGAAGAAGAAGAAGAAGAGGAAGAGGAAGAGGAAGAGGAAGAAGAAGAAGAAGAAGAAGAAGAAGAAGAAGAAGAAGAAGAAGAAGAAGAAGAAGAAGAAGAAGAAGAAGAAGAAATAATGACGAAATCGAAATAGTCCTCTCTATTCTCTGTCAAACATGGTTGCAAGGAAACTGAAAGTTTATTTATCAAACATAAGTGATTTTCCAAGTCACACAGAGGCAACTCTGGGCAGCTTACAACATTTAAAAAATCCATAATATAAAAAAACCATAAAACCCCACCCACTCCATCCATGGCAGTAGCTACAGCACAATGAAGTCATCCACGATTGGCTTCATCTGCAATCCCCAGGCCTTTCAGAAAAGCATAAGGGTAGCATAAGGTTCCATAGAATGGGTGCCATCACCACCATTAGGCTCTTTTTGTTGTCCCATCAGAAGTTGATCCCTACTTCCTAATCAACAGGACCCTTAACATACTGGACTTTCAGGAGGAGGAGGAGGAGGAGGAGGAGGAGGAGGAGGAGGAGGAGGAGGAGGAGGAGGAGGAGGAGGAGGAGGAGGAGGAGGAGGAGGAGGAGGAGGAGGAGGAGGAGGAGGAGGAAACAGCCGCTTCTATTGCAAAGAAGAAAAAACCTGAAAGCTTTGAAGAAGCTTCATGACAGATTTTGAAACAATGTTCTTATTAGCCTATTGAGCATTTCATACCAACAGCATTTTCAGTTCATGGGGAGTTTTGCTGAAACAGACTTTTCTTTTGCCAAACCAAAACCTTTGAAAAACATCATTGAATCTTATTATTAAATCAGCTTAAATTTACAATTTGATCTTTTGCTACATCAAAAGGATTAGCTAGCTAGCCAACTACTTCTATCTGCTCACCTTATGACTCACTTATGCCTCCCCATAGAACCATCTCACTAGCAAATTTACATGGACATTCTCACTCATTGTCTGTTTTTATGGTTTTGTTATAGGGAGCCATCAGTCATCTGGCAGATACGTTTTCTCTATGTAACTTGATTTCCAGTCATTTATATTGCAGACTATCACACACTGAGGGTCAATTCCACCATCTGTGGATTGAACTGATGGACAACATAATAGGGCTCCTCAAAAACATTTGCCACTTATAAATCTCATTATTAGTACAGTTGTCATAACCTCTCTCGCCCCTGGCCATGTGGCATCTGCTCCTATAATTAAGGAATGCTTCTTTTCTCCAGCTGACCTATTTCATTCTCTTGCTTTAGCAGTTGGAGAGGTTGGTGGCACATTTGCAAACAGGATCAATTTCCAAATCTGTTCCCTTGTTTAAATGGAGACTCATCAAGGAAGGAACCAACCTGGAACTAAGGAGAAATATCCTGACCAGCAGTCACCAACTGGTGGTCACAGACTACTGGTGGTCTGCAGAAAAAATATTTGCATTTTTTATATTGCACTAAATCAGGGGTCCACAAACTACAGCCCCTGGGCCAGATACATGCAATGAATGTTTGTATTGCTGTAGACAGTCTCCCCCTTTGGGGTCTTTCTGTGTGGGTCAGAGGCAGAAATTCCAACTTGGGATTTGCTTCGGCCTCCTGGGTCAGGGCTTTGGGCGAAGGCTGGAGGGAAGTGCTGCTTGTGGCAAAGAGCCAGAGGACCTTGTTCCAATGGGACTGCATCATGGTCTGCAACTGGCTGACCATGTCAGCTCGCTGAACCTCCAGGCACCAGTGCCTGGCCTTGCACTCCCACAGATCTTCTCTCTGCTTGGAAAGCCTATGCTGGTAGTCCTCAGTAAGGTGCTTCTACTGAGCCTCCTTCTTGGTCAGATCCAATTTGAACTGAGCTGTTTTGGCAACTCTTTCTCATGGTGGCTGCTTAGCTCCAACAACTGTTACCTGTAGGGGCCCTAAGGAACTCGGGCAGGCAGGTGAGGAGTGGCTGGGAGGGGAAGGGTAAGTAGAAGTTGGCGAAGCACCCTCCAACATGAGTGATATCGAGTTGGCCATGCTCACCCAGTCACATGACTACACAGCCACGCCCACCCAGCTGGTCATTAGGCAGATCATATTAGTGGTCTGCAGGATTTAAAATTATGAATTTGGTGGTCCCTGAGATCCGAAAGGTTGGTGACCCCTGCATTAGAACAATTAATCTGTGGAACAGCTTGCCTCCAAAAATTTTGGGTGCTCCAACACTGGAGGTTTTTAAGAAGAGGTTGGACAGCCATTTGTCTCAAATGCTATAGTTTCCTGCTTGTGCAGGGGGTTGGACTAGAAGACCTCCAAAGTCCCTCCCATGTCTGTTATTCTATTTGAACATTAAGATTAACATAGAATGGCATTACTGTTGGTTGTCCAAAATAAATCTGTTGTTCTGTTGAGAATTTTCTATTTGAAATAATTCCAGAAAGAACTAAAATAATTAGTCACATTTCCCACTAATACATTTTATCCAAAGTCCTGAAAGAACAGAGATTTGTACTTGGGTTTTTAGGAATTGTCCATGTTAAAGTCTATCCCTGCTTTGCAGCAAAATTTACAGTGCAAGATGAAAATGCTTCCCTTTCAATCAGTTATTGTGCTTCCATGAATTCTCACATTATGAGAAAACTCTTGATGAAAATAACTTTGAGTTATCCACCCTTTTGGATATGCATTTATTTAAAAAACATTTCCTGAAAAGGATTTCTTTGAAGATACGGGTAGCCACCTGGAAGCACAATTGGAAGAAGGAAAAAAGTATCTAATCATAATCATTGTGGTCACCATTGTCACTGAAGAGGAACAGAGAAGGTTGTAAATCTGACCATTTGTCACAGTGTTCCTACTTGGGTGGGTCAGAGATCTTCTTGAGAAGTTTGACTGGAAAAGATAAACAGATATACAATGGTACAAGAAATCTCTGATTTATTGTAGAAAAGTTAAGATGCCATTATGAAATTCTAGTGACTGTCATATATAAAATTGTACTTATTCTACAATCAGTCAAAGGCACCTGGTAGAAATCCTCTGGAAGAATAATGAAATATGGATTGTAATGTCACAACAAAAAGAAGCCCTATGGGTACCAATGTTGTGCACAAGCACAAATGCCTCTCTTGTAGATATCCATCTGAAATCAACACAAGATCCTTGGTGGTGCAGTGGTTAGTACTGTAGGCTACTTCTGCTGCCTGCCAGCTGCCTGCAATTTGATAGTTCAAATCCCACCAGGCTCAAGGTTGACTCAGCCTTCCATCCTTCTGAGGTGGGTAAAATGAGGACCCAAGGTGGTGGGGGCAATATGCTGACTCTGTAAACCACTTACAGAGGGCTATAAAGCACTGTAAAGTGGTATATAAGTCTAAGTGCTATTGCGATTTTCTTTGCACTCTTCCCTCCTCCAAACAATGCTCCCTCTTGGGGAGGGGTTGTCTTGTAACACAGACTTCCCTCCTTTCTGACCAAAATGCTAGAGGTATCTTTATTTTTGGGACTGAGGGATGTCTTATGAATAAGTGAAAATAGAAAGGACTATATTTCTATTGAAATAACATAGACAATGGATTTTGCTCTGGTATTTTTGGAAAGATTTTCTAAGGTACTCTCTATTGCACTGCTTAGGAAGGGAATGTACACATGTTAATTTTCTGACCAGATATTGCACTGGTATATTATAGATCACATATCTTCACCAGAGTTATGACAAATGGATTTTTGACCATTGATTCTGAATTCTTTGAAGACTGAACATGAAATGCAGTAGATTATAGGTATGAAAATTAGCGAAAATAGGAAGGACTATATTTCTATTCCAGGAAATGTGTATCATGAACAATTCCATGGTTTGGGACTATTCCAATGGATTTTGCTATGGTTGCCACATTATCATGAATAACCAGGAGGACTTTTGGAAAGATTTCTAAGGGAGGAGAAGAGGAAGAAGAAGGAGGAGTAGGAGAAGAAGAAGAAGATAGAAGAAGAAGAAGAAGACGTTCAGTCCTCCCAGGTAAACCAGGCAGGAATTCTGTCTAGGTGAGCTCAATCCACTTTATTGTAAGGCTACATTAACCTTTAGTATCTTGCAAAGTCTGAATGTACAAATTTCCCGCTGGCAAATTTTAACTGCTTAGGTCATTTAGGATGGGAATCCTTCATACAACTCTTTTTCTTACCATTAACAGTGGTTCTGGGGGCTGTTCTGTGTCTCTTCTGATTGTTTTTTAGATTACATGTCTTCCACTCATTCCCCAAGGTGCATCCATGTTTTACATTCCATTACAAAAATGATAGAGAATGGAAGCAGTTGGAAAATAATGTGGATTTACAGATGGCTGTTACGTATAAAGCAATGGGTTGACGAAATCAGAAAAGATTTTACTGAGCCATCTTTAAATCATAAGCCACCTATTAAAAAACGGGGGGAAGGGAATTCATCAAAAAAGCCATAAAAAACTGAAAATTAGACCATGTTTTGAAGAAGTGGTGCAGACCTGGAAAAAATTTCCATACTTTTTTCTCTTTTATTTCATATCCTTCCATTTAAGATTGAAGTATAAAGGTTATACATTTACAAAGGTCCAGGAAGAACATCACAGAAGGACATCATGGATTCAAATCTCCGGGACTGGTTAAGGAAATCAACAAAAACTCAGCAATGCACTTTTTTTTGTGCAGTTATTGATAGGAATAGGATTGCCAAAAGATGTATGATTGCCAATGTCCGATGTCAGATTGGAAGAAAAAGGAGAAGGAGAAAGAGAAGGAAGGAGGAAACCTAAGGAGTATTGATCTGATAATTTTAGGAGGAGGTGAGGAGAGGAGGATGGAGAGAAGGAAGATAGAATTAGAAGAAGAAGTAAGAAGTTTTCAATTAGAAGAAGATGGAAATTACTTTAAAGAAGAAGAAGAAGGAAGAAAAAGCAGAAACAATTTCTTTTAGTTCAATTTTCATTTAGGAAAACTAATTTGGTGTAATGGCTTGGAATTAAAGTAATACCTTTAGTACTTAAAATGAAAAGTGCCAGATTTTAACTTTTTGAAGCACCTTATATAGAGTAGTTATTTCCATAGACTATCATTATTTAGCTAAAATCCATAGATGGTATTCTATTCTATTCTAAATGAATTCTATTCTATTCTATTCTATTCTACTTTTTTATTATTTCCCCCTTATTTCTTACACAGTTTCTCTTTCAAAGGTGTTTTGAAATCCCTAATAGCATAACTTTCAGTATTTTTTTCTTTTCTTACCCCTGTTTTTTTCAAATGTCTTTGTTCCCTAATGATTGTTGTATGTTTTATAAATATAATTTTGCGGAATAAAATTTTCTTGGATAAACTGAGTGAAATAGGGCAGTTGGATGTGCTAATTTACATCATGGAGCTATTTGGTTGCTGCAGAAGTACATCCTAATGTTTCTTTTTGTTTGTTTTGTATTACAGGAAAAGATTTCTGAGCCATCTTTAAATTCAGTGATGTTTCCTCTCTTATTTCCTTTTGAAACTTCTCTACTAAAAAGGGGGGAATAGGTGTGAAAATAGCTTTTTTGTTACATCTAAAGCACCCAAATTTTCTAAGACTTGCTGAAATAGAACCACCATGCTAACATTATTAGTAAATACCTGGCATTCAGGGAGAAGAGAGATGAATTTTGAAGCCAGTCTAATATGTATATAATATTATTGATGGCAAATCTAAAATATAAACAATGTCACTATATAAAAACTCAAGTACACTGTTTTTGGTTGTGTGCTGGTTTTCCATCTTTTATATACATTTAATTCGTTCTCATATAAAGGTTATACTTTACCAAACACAGATGAAGAACAATCTTTATTTACTAGAAAGAGTACAGCTATCTCCCTCGTAAGCTTGGTTAAGGAAATCAACAATATGTCAGTAAACTCTTTACAAGGGAACAATGCAAGATTCTATTTTGGGCATATTTATTTTTAAAGCAGGTATTTATAAGATGATTCCTCCTTTTGGCAATCCTTCTGATTTGTCTTATTTCAGCTGGCTTTAAGGCTTCAAAGCTTTAAGGCGTCATGTATTGATCTGAAGGCAGTCTTTTTTTACTGTACACTATGACTGGGCAAATAAATTATCCAATTTTTTCAGTTAATTAATGACCCATGGAAATTAGAAAAAATGATTTTCAAGGAGAAGAAATTTGGGTAAAAGTTTCATCAATATTTTGAGTGTGTAATGGACTTCAGCTATTTTTGAGTGCAATTCAAAACATTTTTTAAATACCAAAGATTGGCAAGTCCAAGACTATCATTATTTATTGTCCCTGCCATTATTCAGTTCTAGGGTGATTCTAAGACATGGCCCTCAGGACATGACTAGATTAGCCCTCTATTCCACATGCCTATTGCTAAAAGATTTACAGCAAGGCTCAACCTATTTATTCTATTCTATTCTTTTCTATTCTATTCTATTTCTAATTTTCCACACAGACAGCCTTAGAATTGTTTTCCCCCTAAAGTTTCCTTTAGCTAATGATTGTTTTGTTACACCTATTCTCTGGATAACATCCTGACCATCATCGTTGAATACTTTGAAATAGGAGTTATATATGCTACTTATTTACATCCAGCTATTTGTTGTTTTCATTGAACAATAATATATTCTTTTTGGTTTTATTTTGAACATATCTCAGATCTTTTTATTGCTCTCTCTCTCAGAAACTTCAACTAAAATTTTTATTCAAGATCTTTAAGGCATGTGATCATGCTTTTCACCCAGGAGGCTCAACTAGAGGCCTGGCAGTTTACAATGAATATAATGGTCCTGTATCCATATTATTGATGCATTCTAAAATATAAACAATATTATAATAAAAACTAAAATAGCCATCGATAGCTCCAGTTCTTTAACGTTGTTTGGCATATCCATGGAACTTCTTTAGAAGAAAACTGAATTTCTTCTAACAGTACTAATTCCAAATTCATAAGTTTCCTTTTGTCCTTCCTCAAATATAAGCTAGTAACATTTTGATGTTTTTCACTTTTAAAAGAAAAAGTGTATTTGAAAAATACCTGCCCCACTGATATTTGGCATCACTCACAAGAGGGTCATTTCATTCTCCTTTCTTTCAATGCAGCCCACATTTCTTATAACTCTTTGCCTATCAGTCCAGCTTCCTGCAGTTATTGTTTTAGCCCCGGATTCAGGGGTGATGAGATAAAGACATGGCCCTCAGGAATGACAAGATTAGCCCCTACCCACATGGCCCCTGGAAAGATTACAGCAAGGCTCAAATCCAAGCTTGGGACACAGACAGCCTACAAAGTTAGCTAAGACCTCCCTTCACACCTGGGAGTTAACCATCACCAGAATGTTTCTTACACAGGAACAAGAAGCGCTGGAGATGGGGCCATTTATCAATCTCTAGCATCTCTCCTCAAATTTTTCTTCAAGATCTTCAAGGCATGTGATCAGCTTTTCCCCCAGGACCTCAGGGGTGGTTGTCCACGATGTATTTTTAAATTTTTCCAAAATTTTTTCTAGTGTCTTTCCCCCCCACTTGGAACTGAGAATCCAGAAGAACATTTCTTCTAACAGTATGCTAATCCAAATCTTGTTTCCTACCTCCTCAAATATAAGCTAAGTAACATTTTTATGTTTTTTACTTTTAAAAGAAAATATTTGCAAAATACCTGCACACTGATATGTTGGCGTCACTCAAAAGAGGGTCCCGAGTTCCTTCTTAGAGGGGCTCTTCTGTCCTAGAAATTAAATAAAAGTTAAAAGTTAATTGGGGCCTACACCTCAATGCATGCCAAAGACTGGACGTGAGACCACGAAGGTGCAAGAGAAAACAGGTTTATTGATGCATCTGAGTTCAGCGTGTTCACACACCAACATCTGAACTGTCCTGGCTTTGTTCAGGACAGGAGTTTTATACCCTCCTAGAGTGGGGGCATTCACACAGATATTTGTTCGTCAGCAAAAAAGGAGTATATATTCCATATTTGTTCATAGTCAAAACATACATTTTACAGAAAGTTGCATTTGGTAAGGTTACAGTAAAGTTACAGGAAAGGGAGTGAAAAAGTTATATATCAGCAGCCAGACATGCCATCATCTATTAATATGTTTTTTACGGTGGATTGTATCTTACACAAACATTGGTTTCCTGTGTCCTTCCATAGAAGCTGATTGCAACCTATTCCAGTAAAATTTGTAACAAGCCTGAAGGAAGAGATATCATAAGTCAATTAATATGCTGACTTCAATTAATATGCTGACTTGCCTATCTGATTAATTGTCTATGGAGAGCAGGGGCTTACTGTACCTAAAGGTTGCAGGGACGTGCGGTCAGGGGAGGCAGGGGAGGCAGAGCCTCACCGCTCTCATCATGAAAAAAAAGGGAAAAGGGAAAAAGCACTGAGGAGCCTCGGGGAATGGGACTGTGCGAGCCGTGGTCCCCTTCATGTTGACTCAGGAAGGCGGGGAATGGGACAGGGTGTGTGCAGGACAGAGAGAGGTGCAGGAGGCTCCTCTAGCCTCAGCCTCCCTCCTGCACACATGGTTCCATTCCCCACCTTCTGTCGGGTTCTGACGCCGGAGCTCATGTTCCAGGGCGAATGCGTAAGCACGAGCGGCTCCCTTCCTCGCACTGAGCAACGGCAGATTTATGGGAAGTTGCTTGCGAAAGCAGAAAGTGCGACAGACTTTTCGGACCGTCAGCTACCATTTCCCTGCCAGCTCGGTCGCGAAAGGACCCTGGAAACCGAGTCGTGGCCGGCGCCTTGTTAAGAATTCCTCACCTTCCTGATGACATCACCAATCTCACCAGCCATAAACCTCACCGCACGTCACTGAAAGGTTGACTGGCTAATATAGGTGCAGTCTCCTCCTGCTGCCTCAATTGTTTTTCCCTGGAGCTGGACTGCGGCTCCTAACAGTGAGTATGCAGACTAACAGTGGTATGCAAGTGGCAGTGTCAATTCATCTTACAAATTCTCCTAGCTTTTTGGTAAATCTGAAACTTTGGGATAGCAGTTGAATGCCTTTGCAAAAAATAAATAAATATATAAAACATTTACATAATTCATTTTAAAAAAATAACAAGTACTGGCAAAATGTAGTTAAAAAAAACTACACCAACAGATAATGCTAATTGTTCCAAACCAAACCTGGGGATTCTTCACCTGAAACTGACATGGATTTGAAATAAACTTTTTGCAATTCGCAGAGCATAGATGAAAGAACGTTTTCCTTCAATGGTCTTGATTCTCAAAATGAACTCAAAGCTATCTGCATTAAAACGCACTGATAAAGTGTAACATCCCTGAGAAAGAAATGATGATTGAATTATTTCTAAAGATTTATATTCAGGTCCATAATAACTGTCCTGTCTCATCATGAAATACATTCCATAGAATACAATTATGTTTCAAGTTCCTAGCGATAATCATGGCAGAGAATGCATCAAGAAAAACATTATGGCGTGTTCCTTTTTTCATTATTTTATTTTGGTTGCTTTAAAATTTACATTGCTTTGTTTTTAATTTATTCAATCTCCTGAAATCTGCAAGCAGGTAACAAATCAGGGAAGCATTCAGGCATTAGCAACAGAATCAGTATTGGTGCTTTTAATTTTCCAAGGTTTGAATTGTACACTTGACAGAACTGATGAATAATCCAGATGAGTCAGATTTCAAAATAGTTATTTTAGAAACAAACAAACAAATAAATACAGACAGACAGACTGGTTTTTTTTTTCTTGACAAAATACTCTGTCACCATGAAGGAAGTGCAATAACTTAATGTCTTGTACTATAACAAACAGTTCAGCACTTTGAATTAAGATCAAGCAGAAGAAACATATTTCCAGTGCAGTAACAGAGTAATGTGAGTCAACATTTTGAATAGGGAGGATGACAAAAAATAGATCATCAGCATCTGCTTATGTAACAAAAATTAAATGGATAAAGAAATGCCTTGGTTCTTTATTCATTACCAAACAAGTATTTCATTTGACTAGAGAATGCAGGTATCCTCAAGAATAAAAAGTATTCTAGCATTCAGAATCAAAATAGAGCTAGAAGGTATCTTGACACCCTTCTAGTTCAAGCCCCATCCCTTAAGCAGGAGACCCTGCACCATTTGAGACAGATGGCTGCCCAGTCTCTTCTTAAAAACCTCCAGTGATGAAGCACCCACATCTTCTGAAGGCAAGCTTTTCCACTGGTTAATTGCTCCCTCCGTTAGGAAGTTTCTTCTTAATTCCAGATTGCTTGATTAGTTCTCATTCCTTGTTTTTGTCTAGCCTCCTGGTGTTTTGGAAAATAAATTGATGCCTTCTTCTTTGTGGCAGCCCCTCAAATATTGGAACACTGCTATCATGTCACCCTTAGTCCTTCTTTTCTCTAGACTGGCCATAACCAATTGCTACAACCATTCTTCATATGTTGTAGTCTCCAGGCACTTAATCATCTTAGTTGCTCTTCTCTGTACTTTTTCCAAAGTCTCAATACCTTTTTTTGTAATGTGGTGACAAAACTCGATGCAGTATTCCAGGTATGGCCTTACTAAGCATAGATTTACAGAGTGGTACTAATACTACTCTGCAAGGAAAGCAATTAAGAAAGAGAAGATAAATGATAAAATGTATGGCGTGATGTCTCTGTGCTAACTCTGTACCTGCAGTGGCAGAGCAATTATATCTCATATCTTTCCGATGAAACCTCAGAAGCCAACAGTACTAACTTTTTTTAGTCCCTCAAAACTTGGGTTATCAAGCCTGGAGATCTCAATGGGAAGAGTGAGTAATGGGGGTGGTTTCCTTCTTGTTAATATCTGTTGCTCTCTTCTTACCTTTTAACCCCTATAGAAAGTTAGCACCCACCCCTCTCCTAGAAGAATGAAATATTCTAGCAAATATTAAAAAGGCAGAATATTATATTTCTCTGGATGAGAAGAGGAGAAATATGTTTTTAAAGACAAAGAGCAGCTCCCTTCAATTGGTGCCCATTGAGCAGGACTGGGCCAGCCTATCTACAAGACAATTAGATCTTCAGCTCCAGGGTGTTGGGATCAACTCATGACCCTCTAGGACATAATAGTAATATCTATCTATAGACATAATATCTGTCAGCAGAGCTCACCACATGGCACAACCACCTAGGGAAATTATATCACCTGCCAAGTTTCAACCAAACTTAACTCAGACAACCTAAGCTATGACTCCTGCATAGTCCCATGGGAGTCTAACAGCAGCCAATAGAATACACACTTTTGCCACAGGAACAGGAAACTCAAGTTCAAAGCCCAGAGAAGGTAAAAATAACCCTCACTGTCCACTCCATGTGTTCAACTGCCCAGGACCTCAAATCCATGTGGTCCTGTCCATCAATTGACCATCTTTTTGAACAGCATTCATGTTTCAAGTGTCTTTCTCCCCACTTGGAACTTAACCAGATGGATATTTCTCCCAACACCACAATATCAATGCTTTCAATTGTTGATTGATTGTTATTGCATGCCATCCATAGTCACATTTTGTGAGATGGCTGCCATATAAGTGTGTAAATACATAACTAAATAACTTTGGTTAGTGAATCAGGAGGCTTTTATTTAGGTCTGTAGGAAGTTATCACCCAGCCCTCTCCCAGGAAAATGAAATATCTAGGAAATATTGATAAGGCAGAATATTATATTTTCCTGGATGTGAAAAAGGGAGAAACACATTTTAAACACTAAATTCCTGCAGCTTCCTGCCCATCCCCACTTTGTCAATGGGCCATTAAGAAGGCCAAGCTAGTCCACTTTACATAATAAAGAGTTCTCCTCTTCAGCTGTGATGGGATTAAGGCAGGATAATAAGCCTTTACTCAACTGACCACATGGCATCTGAACTCAATCAAACCTGGATTCAAAACAGCCTAGAGGGTTGCCCTTGCATGTGCCCATGGGAGTCTGGCAACCAATCAGAATACATTTCTTACACAGGAACAGGAAACAGATAGGTGGGGCCGAACAGATTATAAAAATCCCTGCAAGCCCTTCTCTTCCCTTCTCTTCTTCTCCACCAACATTGAAGCATGTGATCACCTTTTCTGTTCAGGACTCAAGCCATGCGGTCCTGTCCACCATTAAAACCATCTTTCCAAGCAGCCTCCATGTCTCCAGTGTCTTTTTCCCCACTTGGAGCTGAACCCAGAAGGACATTTCTTCCTACAGGTCCTGATATGAATTATTCCTATATCTCAAATGATATGCAAATTTTTACTAGATAGCAATTATTTTATGTAAAATAGAGAAATAAATCATACATATACATGTATGCACATTCACACACATAATTACATATTGATTTCCCAGGGAGACCTGTGTGTTCAAAATTCCAGGATACCTTCCGAGCTTCACCAATTTGTTGCCAGATGTATATGGACCAATTTTTTCTGGAAAAAGCCAAAACTGTACAACAAAGAGACAGAAAAGTGAATTGCAATATTCCATTTGGAAAGAAAAAGAATAATTATCACTTTCTCATTCTTGAAATAATCCATAAATGAAAATGATTTATGTTCATTGCAATGGGGTTTAAAGAATAAATTAAATACAAGGTTCATATAGAAATGTATTAGGATACAAATTTCCTTTGGATCACTGCTACAAGATTAACTATTTCATCCTTGCTATTGATGTATAATGCAGCAGTTAGGTTGTTGGAGCGGATTTCCTGAAATCCAGATTCAGAATCCAGAGCCAATGTTTATGTAGTGAACTCATTGAACAAGGAAACAGACTGAGCAAAGCAGAATTTGTCAACAGGAGGAAAAGCTAAAGAAAAGAGAAGAATGTCTATGTACTCATATGCGAATGGATGAAAGCTATTTCATGAATAGCTGTTGATTGGAAGGGATATGTCCTTGAGAGCTGCTAATTGCCCATTGTAGGTGATTACTGGATTTCTGCTGAGTAAGCAGAGATTGTAGCAGGAACATAAGTAAATCAGTTTCAGGGAGCAAACTCACTGAGTGAATAAAGATGAGTTTGCAAGGGAATTTAAGGGAAAGTTTCTTACAATTTTTCCCTACAAATTAAAAATATGTACTTACTTAATCTGAGATCCTGAGAAGAGATCGCAAATAAGCAAAGGGAAAAAAATACTCTGTGAAAGAAACAAAATGAAGACAAAGAGACAAGAATTTGCAGTTGTAGGCATGTTTGTGTTCCTGCTTGAAAAACAGGCTGGTATATATTTCCAGAGGGACGCGGTGGCTCAGTGGCTAACACGCTGAGCTTGTTGATCAGAAAGGTTGGCAGTTCTGCAGTTTGAATCCCTAGTGCCATGTAACAGAGTGAGCTCCCATTACTTATCCCAGCTTCTGCCAACCTAGAAGTTCGAAAGCATGTGAAAATGCAAGTAGAAAAATAGGAACCACCTTTGGTGGGAAGGTAACAGCTTTCTGTGCGCCTTCAGCATTTAGTCATGTCAGCCACATGACCGCGGAGACATCTTCAGACAGCGCTGGCTCTTCAGCTTTGAAATGGAGATGAGCACCACCCCCTAGAGTTGAGAACAACTTGCACATATGTGCAAGGGAAACCTTTACCTATATATTTCCAGCAAAAAGTGAATATGAGTAGTAATCAGAAGCAAACACACAATCTTGAGTGACTATGAGCAGGATCTCCTGCTATGGGAAAGGGTCCAATAAGTATGCAAAATGGATTTGTCCAAAATCTTTCCTAACCATGGTTGCCACCTGTTTCACTAGAAGGACTAATGAGTCCAAGTCAACTCCTAGATTGTACACTACCTCTATATGGGAGGGTGGGGCTTGCCTCATGCAGAGTTATTGGCAGAACAGTTATTGAATCAGAAAGTTGAAAAGTCCACTCAGTCTTATACGGTTCTGAAACTATTACATTTCCATTCCTTCTGCAACTCAGAGAAAAGATGTATAATCAATATCACCAGTATATTGATGATATATACTGTTGCCAATGGATTACCTCAGAGAATTCATATAGATGTTGTGAAGAGAGAATCAAAGCCTTGATAATATTGGATCCAAGGATGGCTTTTTGAGGAGAAGGCAGATGACCTCTTCCAAATTTTCTTTCTTGAGAAGGAATGTTCATTGCAGTTTGGATCTAACCACAGATTACCTACCAGGAAGCTTTTGGTCAGCCAAGAGGAACATGGATCTAAAACATGTGGCAAAACTGACATTCCCATAAGTTCTGCCCACTTCTTTAGGACCAACAAGTTGAATCTCTTTCTAGATAATCAAGAGAACAGTGCCTGCAGTCCTATAACTCCTGCCCACAGGATCTGCTAAATTAGTGTCCAATTTCAAGAAGATCTGAGAAACTTTATCCAAAGATGCTTGGTATAGTCCTCCATAGAGAGGTAGAAGAGAACTAGAGTGGCTTTGGAAAACAGGAGAAAGCAATGGCAATGTTTAGAAAACTGGTGAACACCAAGGGCTCCATAATGAATTTAATCTCAGCCCTTGGAGCACAGCCATGGTTTCAAAGATTTGCAGAACAGTACTTTTAGAATTACACTATAACACAAAGTAGCAATTAATGCAGTTTACGAAGTACCAACCATTGACATATCAAATATACTCATATTGGCTGCTGAATTTTGGACCAGATGTAGTTTGAAAATAGTCTTCAAGAGTAGAATCATGTAGAGTTCATTGTAGTAGTTCAACCATGTGCCTAGGGCATGACTGGCTATCTCTTTCATTGTATGTATGAATAGGCACAACTGGTATAGAAGAAAGAGTTGTGCAAAAGTTTTCCTGGCCCACCTGCTATTTGAGCAGGGTCTGTGCATCCAGGAGGGTCTCCAAGGGCCATCCCAAGCAAGACTAAAGATGAAAAACTTCAGGGAACAGGGAACCAAGCAGCCATAGCCATTTGGTCTTGACAGACCATATTTTTGGAGTATAAGATGCATCTTTTTCCCCTCAAAAAAGAGGGTGAAAATCTGGGTGCATCTTATACACTGAATACAGCATTTTTTGCCTCCAAAACCCTGCCCCTGTGTATAGCCTTTAGGATGCTTTCAGAGTGCTCCTGGGAGGGCTGGGGAGGCAAAAATGAGTGAAAAACAGGCCATTTTTGCTCATTTTTGTCCCCCCCCCCAGAAGCACTATAACCCTCCTAAAGACTATGCATGTCCTCTTTTTTTGACCCAAATGGGCCCATTTTTGTGAAATATGGGCTGTTTTTGGGAGGTCTGTAGAGTGCAAAAACTTTTTTAAAATTTGCCTCTTCAAAATCTTGGTGTGTCTTATACTCTGAAAAATATGGTAATTGAGACTCAGTCTGTTCCCCAACTCCAAACTTAGTATCCACACAATATGTCAGGCTATTTGCAGGATCACCAGGGCAACCTGGAGTCAAGATTGGTGTCAGTATACTGTTAATGCCAAATCTTTGTCTTGCTTCAGGTTTCAGACAGAGACACACAAAGTTTCTTGAGAGGTTATCAGTTTTATTTTCAGGGAAACACAGTTAGCAATGTAGTGAGGAGGGTTAAACAAAGCATAAGCCTGCCTATGAAGTTTGTTTTCAAGAGCAACATACAGAAGAGTTCTCTAAGGTCCATCCAATTTGGGTCGAAGTTGTAAGCCAGCACAAAGGTCCAAGAAAGGAATTCACACACAGGAATCACAAATAACCATTTTTGTTGTACACATGATGTACAATCACAAGGATATACTATACTATATGGGCCAGCAAAGAGAACTGAGGTAAAATAAGCCTCTTATATAGATTTATATGAAGCCAGAATGTTTATTCTGTTGTTTAGAAAATAACCCAATATATTTCCTATGTTCTGCTGTTCATGTTATTGGTCTGGTCCAGGGACTGGGAAGCCTTACTTCAACTTCACTGGACATATCCAGCTACTCAGCTTGGTGCTTGTGATCAGCTTCATGTGATGCTGGCTTTCTCCTTCCTTAGGCTGACATTCCAAAGGCTCAGATGGAGCTGCTTGAGAGCCATGAGATACTTGATTAATGATCTCACTCAATCGTTTCATAGTCTGTAGAGATTCTCAATCATCCAGGTCATGGTTGTCCCAAAGGTGCTTTTTCAGGAGGCAACTCAGGGGTGAAATTCATTTTTTTTACTACCGATTCTGTGGGCATGGCTTGGTGGGTGTGGCAGGGGATGGATACTACAAACTTTCCATTCCAACCACACTCTGGGGCCAGACAGAGGTGGTATTTGCCAGTTCTCCGAACTACTCAAAATTTCTGTTACTGGTTCTCCAGTCAGAACCTGCTGAATGTCACCACTGAGGCAAGTGGACTTTCTTCTTTTTATTTTGAAGACATTTTGTTTCTCATCCAAGAAGCTCCCTCAGCTCGGACACCTCCACTATCCTGTCAGAGCTGAAGAAGCTTCTTGGATGGGAAGCGAAACGTCTTCAAAATGAAAAAATAAAATAAAAAAGTCCAGCTGTCTCCTGGAAAAGTACCTTTGGGTCAATCACTTCATGTGAATATTAAATAGGAGGAGAAGATGTTGAATCCTGAGGCACAAGGCAAATGAGGGTGCATAAATACAACCTCCCTGCACCATACAAATTAAGTGAAACTGACCACAGAGGACGGATGGGAACCACCACAATACAGAACCTTCCATTCTCAAATATTGCAGAAGGATATAGTGATGGGAAAGTATCAAAAACTGCTGAGAGATCAAGGAGAACCAGGATGGAGATATACACACATACGCATCCAGGCTGCATCAAAGGTTATCAGTAAGAGTGATCTATGTAGTATCCATACTACACTGTGGCCTAAACCTTACTCGAATGCATCCAGATATTTTCTTTATTTCAAGAGCCTTTGCAACCATTCTCTAACCACATTTTCGACGATCTTCGTGAATGTTCTGACCTAGGCTTCCCCAGCAGCACAAAGCCAAGTCCTTGTCCTGATAAACCCCTTTTATTTAATTTACAGTAAATTCTTCTCCACCAAAGTCCTGGCCCACAGTCTTTCAAGATAGTTCACAATTACTGACTTTTATCAGGCTTGGAGAGTGGCCAGACAGATGTCTTTCAGATGCCGCAATACTTGGCAAGAATGCAGGAATGAACTAATTGTATCCTGCAAACCTTCCCTTTCCTTCCTCTTTTATTCCCTAAGGGAGACGCCATTCATTGTCCACCTGTGACTTTACTTCTAAAGTGACCCTTGTTCCATAGCTGTTCCCTTTATCTGGCAACTCTGCGCATGTACACACTGAGAACAGACTCCAGCTGTTCATCTGCCTCACTGATGTCTTACTCCGAAGGCAGCTGGTAACTGTCAGATGGCACTGGTTCCATCTCTGCCTCCAATGCAGAGTCCTCGTCAGAGCCTTCTAGGACTGGCCCATGTTCTTCCCCAACCTCCTCTCTCTCCGAATTTGCTGCCAGCTCCTCTGGTCGCTGGTGGGCCACAACAGTGAGAAAAAGAAGGTTCGAGACCATATGATAATTATTTGGAATACTTACACCAACATTATCATTTTTATTTTTCTGCTGATGCTTTCTTCTCACCTCCTCCATTTCACTTGCAAATTGCAAAAGAAAATGTAAGGTCCTGCTTCATATATTAATTTGTAATAAGCCTGTGTGAATTGCAGGTAAAGCAGATCTATTTTTAGACTTTCAAAGCGTCCTACTGCTTATATTTAAACACACACACGCAACTTGTATTCAATAGTTTAAGATGATATAATTTATGTAAATGTATTTATCCCTTTTTGTAGCAATTTTCTTTGGCAGGTTACTGTTTTCTAAGGTTTGTATTGAATCAATCATGACAAGGGTTAGATCAGTTTCTGGAAAAATAGAACATAATGTGTTGTTCAGGTTGATTTATACAGTGGCATGCTTAACCCAGATTTTCAATGCAATTAGATATTTATTATATTCCGAGAGTCCTAAACATACAAAGTGCATCTTCAGACTGGTGTCAGTTTTAGACCTGAGAGAAGTAAGAACAAGTATTTTAAAGAATACAAGTATTTTTCTCTCATCGGGCTTCAATGAATACATTAAATGATTATGGAGAGAAATTGGAAAATATCCACTTTGGACTGGTATTTGAAGTAGTAAATCAGAATGAAATCTGAAACTCCAATTTTGCGATTCAACTTTCCCTTCCACTGTTTATACAAACAATATAATACCTTTGGAGGTGTTATAAAAGGATATCTCACTGCTCTTTTACGATTTTACTGAAACCACACTTTAATGAGGCTGAAGTACATCTCTAGAAGGTGAGGGATATTTTGCTCCACCTCATTTTTCCTTAGTTATATCTTTTATTTAAGGATGAGTCTTTTACAAGTAAGCAAAGCAAAGAAAAACAGAGAGCTACTGTTAGACCAATTTGACTCTGAATCAATAAAGGAGTTTATTTGTAGCTCAGGGTTGAAATGAGGGGTCCTTGGTGATCGCTGAGCTTGGCTGACTCTAAATATCAGACATAGTCTAATAGTGCACATCTCTTGTGATGAATAAACATCACAGATTGTGTGGTTTAGGAGTTAATAATTTATACTCATAAAATTGTTCGTACAACAGGGATAAGTAGCATGTGATCCCTCAACCATATGTGAACCTTGGTGTAATTTCTGGTTGCTCACCACCTAATTATAGAAGGAAATTGCAATTCAAGCCATTTTTAGATTGGCAAGAGCCATCTGTCTATCTGTGGTAGACTTCCTCCATGAGATAGGAAAAGAGAGAAAATGAAAAGAAATTAATCAGAAATGCAAAGAGAGAAAATAGGAATCAGGGGGAAAAAGGCAGTCAGTCAAAAGAGTATTGGTGGCTTCCATTCAATTCTGCTTCCATCCCTGTTCCCCATCTGGTAGCAATCTACCTCATGTTGATGCAATGTAGCCCACAGCAAATTATCCCTAGACAAATGTGGTCAATAGTAGCAGGGACACTGCATAGTGTCTTAGGCATTGCAAAAGAGTCACAGAAGTTTAATTCATTATGAGAAGATCGTGGATTTTTATTTCTGTCTTTGAAGTCCTAGTCTGAAATATGACGGATTCCACAATATGGAAGACTAGTAGTGCAACAACCAAAACAGATAATCTCCTAAAGCCCATTCTAGAAAATAGTGTACCACATGTGCATCTGTGAGCAGTTCTATACCATGTTCCCTAGAAAATAAGACAGGGTCTTATTTACTTTAGACCCCCAAAATAAATGATTGGCCTTATTTTCGGGAAGGTCTTATTATTTTTGAGGTGCAGGAGGCGGAGAGCGTGGTCACCTCATGGTTGCTGCTGTGTTGCAATATTTTTGGAGAGAGCTTATCTTTGAGGGAGGGCTTATTTTAGCACATGCACTTAAAAAGCTCAATTGTGTTTATTATTCTGGGAGGTCTTATTTTGAGGAAACAGGGTAAGAGCTCATAAGCAAGCATATTGGCTGAATAGCTCTTCTGATATAAATTCCAGTTGTCATACAAAGATCTCTCACTGCAGCATTATCCAATATTCCCTGATTGACTTTGTTTCCATTGAAAATAGTTTGGTTGTACTTCATAATAAAAAGAATTCACTTAAAACTCTTGTAAAACAGATGGTCATTTTTAGGTGGGCAGATTTAGAGTAAGGAGACCAGGTGGACTAGGACTTGGCCTGCCTTGGAAAAATGCCTTCAGCTTATCAAAAATGGTATTTGGATTCCTTTCATTTGTTCTGGAAATCTAAATTTCAAGGAAGGAGTCACTTCTGAAATGGAAATCAAACAGACTAATTCCCCTTTCTAAATGAGAGATTGAGGGAGTGATATATTTCCAGTCCCACAGAAAAAAACACCTCAGACTGTGTGGAGATAAAGCTCTTCAGGCATGTCTACTTTGAATCTCCTAAATTGTCTCCTAATATGTCTTCTAACTTCTGTGAAAAAAATCTTTTCTTTAAACAGAAAACAAGCTTCTTTTTATTATTTTCATGTTTGGTTAGAAAATCTTGAAAAATGGTATTGGAAAATGAATCTTTTAGTATGCATGAGCAGATATATATCTCATCTTTTCATGCTGACAAGTTACTAGTCTAACAAGCTGAAAAATACAAGTGTGAGGGAGAAGACATTTTGGGATCATAGACACAGGGAGCTAATTTATTACTAAGACCTACTTTCTTGACAATCAGTAAAAGCTGGATTTGACCCCTTTGGGTATATTCTTACTTAGAAGATGAAGACTCTTTTTTATTATTAGGATGCCATTTTTTCTGCTGCTTTTGCAATTGTCCCTTATTTAATTGGATAACGCAATGTTTCTTTGCAATTTATTGTTTTTTTGAAGTACTTGCATACTTTTAACCTTCAAATTTCAAAAAGGTACAACTAAGGAAAACTATAAAGTAGTTGAATTATGTAGCAGCTTAAAAATAGAAGCATCCACTAGCTATTAAGACTGTACAAGCAACATTTGTAAAAGAAATAATCTTTTAGGAAGAGAATTCATACATTGGCCAGAAAAATAAAGAGTTACTATGAGTCGGTCTATTAATAAAGTATCTGTAGCTATATCAGTGCAGTACTGGGTTGTTTTATCTATTTTTCTTAAGATCTATCTTTGTCATTCTTTCTTTTTAATAATGTTATTAAATTTATCAAAGTATAAAATACAAATTAAATGAAAATCGTGGGGAAATGGGCAAGGGAAAAGGTGAGAGAAAGAAGTGTAGGATAAAGAGAAAAAAGAAAAAAAGCATCAACTTTCGACTCTTGTTAGCACAGTAGAATTAAATAATAATATTAAAGCCTCAACCTTTTACTCTTTCATACTTAGTATGTACTAGCCATTTCCAAAACAACAATCTTATCTAATCAGCAAAACCCAACATCAACATTTTATTTTAGTTTTTTTTTTTGTCTTGAGCACATAGTCCAGAAACGGTTTCCAAGTAGAAATGAAGTTGGATGTATTATTTTTTATGATTTGAGGAGTTAATTTAGCCATCACTGCTAGTTCCATCAGATTCGCCTGCTATTCATCCATTTTGGTAATTAGGGTGTCATTCCATTTCTGTGCATCCTTGCTGCTGTCAATTTTAATTTATTTATTTATTAAAATTCTCTACTTTTCTATTTAAAAAGCATTTGGAGCAACTGTACTCCAAAAAATGCACAGGATTAGAAGCAAAATGCAGATGGGGCCAACAGAGAAAGAAAAATATATATCCAATTAAAATATATTAATTTAATGCTGTTGATATAAGTATTCCCATTAGTTATATTTTTATAGTATATCACATTAATGATTATAATTTAACAACAAATTATGGATAGTTGTTTGTTCCTGCCAGTGGTGGATTGCTAATCAGTTTACTACTGGTTTGCTCATGCACGTGCGTGCAACGCTTCTGCGCATGGGCAGAAGCATCTGGGCAGGTGGGCAGAGCCTCCCACTGCCAAACTGGGCCGAACCGACAGCAACCCCCTTTGGTTACCGCTTTTGGCCTCGGTTTGAGCATATTTGGGCTTCAGGAGTAAGGGAACAAAATGCAAATGCAAATGGACAAGCCATATTGATTGACACATTACTGTTAACATTGTTATATTGCCCCCTTTCTCCTTTCTCCCACAATATTTTTTAGATCCCGAATAAACAACGCTGTGCACTGCTCTGACATTTTCAAAGGAAGCACAAAACCTAACATTATAAATAAATGAAACAATAATTAATATCCTGGGGAAGTATTACTATATATCAAGAGGTCTCCTAATGTTAGTAGTAATCCATATATCAAAATGAATATTAGCATTTCTCAATCAGGATGAAATTATATTCTAAGGATTTTTTTTAAGTCATGCGGAGCTTTCATTACCTAAAACTTCATTGTATTAGACTCTTCTTCCTAACCCATAAACACTGCTGAATTATTTGTGAGAAATGCAACAAAACTATAACTTTACTCAGATGTTAATTGCTGTGACAGAATGTTTTAGTAGTTTTGCAGTGGCAGCTTGCTTATTTTTCAGCTCTGAACTCAGTGAAGATATAACAACAATTCACCAATATCATGTTGGAGGAATTAACATATTGTAAAATATGCATACTGCACATATATACATACTGTAAAATATACAATATGTGTATGTGTGTGTGTGTGCATACACAAATAAGCTTTGTTTTATATTTGTGTTTAACATTGAATGGGTGTGAAACAAATCTTTCTATAAGTTGCAAACAATAATCTTGAAAGCACATAAATCAAGTTTACTATCCTAACATATAAACTAGTGCAAATATAAAGATCAGATCATTCTACTCCTGCAAATGTTGAAGGTCACATCCACAAACACAGCCACTGGCCTCTAACCTTATAATATGCTATTTATTCGCAACTAATTTGTAAAACCATTTCCTCTTTAAAGAAGTGGATGTCTTTGACTAGTATAACTACTAACCTTTTATTGAGAAATTAATAACAGGTAAATAGATAGAGAAGAACAATCTGAAAGCAAAACTTGGCTATAGATCAGGGGTATCAAATTCAAGACCCACGGACCAGATTTAGCCCATGGTGTTGCTTAAATCTGGTGTGTGGGTCTGGGCTGAAAATAGCAAAAGACTGGCAGCCAAAATGGAGTATGGGGGAGAGGGGGAAGCACGCAGCAAAGTTGGCCAGCAAAGTGCTGCAGGAGACCCTTCAGGTTGATAACTGGGTGTGGGGGGTCCACACATTCCCCCCCTGTGCCCCATTTTGGCTGGTAAAGTGTTGCAGGAGGCCATACAAGCCAAAAACGATGAAAGGGGGGAGGATGCATATGGCCCCTCACCTCCTGTTTTGGCCGGCAGGGTGCTGTAGGAGGTGTCTGTCTACCTCCTCCCCTCCCCTCTTCCCCTCCCCGGCCACCCATGGAGAACTACAATGCTGACCCAGCCCTCAAAAAAATCCAGTATGACACCCCTGCTATAGATGAATGTGGTTATGTAGCACAGCTGTGTCCAAACAATGAATAACCTTGGGGCCTAATAAAAAAAATGATGTTATTAAATGGTGACTGATGAATGGTTCTGCATTTAGGCAGGAAAAACTGGGTGCATGGGTACAAGACCTTACTTAGCCATAATACTTGTAAGAAGGATTTGGGTGTCCTAGTAGATTAAGCATGAGGCACAAGTCAAATACAACTACCAATTTTGGACTAATTTTGGAGTCAATATCACAGAAATTTATATTACCATGGTTTGCTGTATTAAGTCAGAATGTACCCTGAATACCCATGTTCAGTTCTGGTTGCCATAGTAGGAATAAAATATTAGGAAGTAGAAAATGGACAGAGAAAAGAATCAGTGGGTTGGTAATGAGCTGGGAAACTAAATCCATCTGTCTATCCATCCATCCATCCATCCATCCATCCATCCATCCATCCATTTATTCATTCAATCAATCAATTTCTATAGTCACCCACCTTAGTTAATGACTTTGGCCAGCTTACAATTAAAAAAAACATATATTACAATTAAAACAATAAAACATTTTTTTAAATGAAAAAGTAAACCCAATAAAACCTCCAGAATAAATATGCCTAAAACTTTTTAAAGGGCACACCAGTATGCTCAGCCAAAAACAGAGGAAGATATAAAGGGAGATAGGATGGCAGACCTCCAATACATGAAGGGTTGTCACAGAACACAGAGAATCGATTTACTTTCCCTAGCACCCGAGGGTAAGACACGAACTGAAAGATAGAAACTTTACAGAGAGAAATCCAGACTTGCAATAAGGAGGAATTTCCTGCCTCCAAGAGTTAACAAGCAGTCGAACAGATTGCTTCCAGAAACTGTGGGTGCTTCATCACTCCAGGTTTTTAAGAAAAGACTAGACAGACATTTGTTTGAGATGGTATGAGGTTTTCTGCCCTGGGCAGGGACTTGGAATAGAAAATTTCCAAGTTTTCTCCCTGACAATTCTACAAATCTATCACTCTATGAACACATTAAAAGTCCAGTGAAATAAAGCTGTCTTTTAACTTTTGAAAGTCATGACTAACAAGAAGAGGCATTTTTTTTTTAAAAAAAATGTTAAGTAGTGAACCTGCCTTCTTTATAGATACTGATTTGCTCTATGCTATGCTGTGCTGGTAGTCCTTGACTTATGAGAGTAAAGGACCTTGGAATTACACTCATAAGTCATGGCAGTTGACCATGCCAACTTGGCAATGATTTTTGTGACAGTTGTTAAGCGAATGCCATGGTCATTAAGTGAATGTGGTTATTGTTAAAATAACCTGTTTTCTTCAGTATTTTTTTTGGCTAGAAACCACCAAGAAAGTGACAGAATATGGTGAAAATCATGATCATGTGAGCACAAGATTGTACAATCTTGGCCATAAATGTGAGCTGGTTGTCAAGTGCCCAAAATGTGATCATATAACTGGAGAAGGAGGGTGGAATTGTGGCTGTTGGAAATCTGGAATTGGATCATTGGTAGCTTGTGAAGGTCCATCTTAACTTCAAACGGTTACTAAATGATCAGTTGTTAAGTGAGGATTAAGTGGGATAACTTGCAAATCAATCTCTGAAGTTGAAAACTAGTTAAATTTCCTTTCTAAGTGCAGAACATTCAAACATTTGATTTTATGATGTTTGCAAATAGTTACATGTGAATGCAGAATAATACAAGATTATCAATATTTTCAGCAGCAAGTATGACAAAGTATTACAATGCAAAACCATAGTATCAGACCGCTTTTCTCCTATTGCTTACCCTATGTTGAATATCAGATTATGAGCTTTTATAGGCTTTTCAAAACCTTTAACTTTATTCCTTGGCAGAAATATTGACTTAGATCAGTGACTCTATTCTTACAGGTCTTTTGAAAGATGCTGGTTGGTACATAATTGTGAGATAGACACTCTAGATTGATATTCACATGCCAGAGGAAAATTACTTATCTCCCCTTTCCTTTTTACTTGCTTCATTGAGGCATTTCTGGGGGAAAAAAATCATCTGTACAATCATGGCATGATTTGAGATGAGTACAGTGAAATAGGACGAAAAGTAAGGTTTTACATTTAGGCAAGAAAAACCAACTGTACAGGTACAGACTAGGTCAAACTTGGCTCAATGCCAGCAACTCTGAGAAGGATCTTCTAGTCCAGCGATGGCGAACCTTTTTTGCCTTGAGTGCCCAGACAAATGGCTCCACGTGCCACCTGTGACACGCATGCCATAGGTTCGCCATCACTGTTCTAGTCAAAATGGACAATCACTTACCATATTCTTCAGAGTATAAGACCCACCCGAGTATAAGACGCACCAAGGTTTTGAAGAGGCAAATTTTAAAAAAGTAGGTAGGTAGGTAGATAGAGAGAGAGATAGAGAAAGAGAGAGAAATACAGTAGGTAGGTAGGTAGGGAAAGAGAGAGAGTGTAGTTAGGTAGGTAGGTAGATAAAAGAGAGAGAGAAACAGAGAGAAATAGAGAGATAGAGAAATACAATAGGTAGGTAGGAAAAGAGAGAGTGTGTAGATAGAGAGGGATAGAGAGAGAGAAATAGAAAGAGATAGAGAGAGAGAAATACAGTAGATAGGGAGAAAGAGTAGTAGGTTGGTAGGTAGAGGGATAGAGAGAGAGAGAAAGAGAGAGAGAGAGAGAGAGAGAGAGAGAGAGAAGAGTAGGTGAGAGAGAGAGAGAGAGAGAGAGAGAGACAGAGGTAGGTAGAGGAGAGATAGAGAGAGAGAAAGAGAGAGAGTAGAGGGAGTAGAGAGAGACAGTACAGTAGGTAGGGAGAGAGAGTGTGTAGGTAGGTAGAGGGATACAGAGAGAGAAATACAGTAGGTAGGTAGAGGGATAGAGAGAGAGAGAATAGAAGAGAGAGAGAGAGATAGTAGGAGAGTGTTTTCTGACAGATCAGGGAGAGAGAGAAACCTGCACAGCACTTGATCAATGAGAGAAATAATTCTTATCAATCAGTTAAAAAGCTTTCCAAAAGGAGAAAAATACAGGTTTAGGTTTTTTTTTTGCACTCTGCAAACCTCCGAAAAATGGTTTTTTTCCCCCCCAAAAAAGGCATGAATAGCCTTGGGGGGGGGCACAGTGCTCCATTGGGGGCCAAATGGGGCTTCCAAAAGGAAAAGGGGGTATTCCTCCCAAAAAAATGGTTTTTCCCCCCAAAAAAGGCAATTGGGGGGGGGGCTTGCACAGTGCTCCTGGGGGGCGGGGGCGCCAAAAACGAGCAAATAATGGGTCTGTTTTTTGTCAAAATAATTGCATGCATAGTCTTATGGAGGCTTATAGAGTGCTGCTGGGAGGAAGCAAAAACGGCCCTTTTCTTTGCTCATTTCTGCCCTTCCCAGCCCCCAGGAGCTTTCTGAAAGCCTCCGTAAGGATATGCAAGACCGTTTTGGTGAAGGAGGCAGGGCTTCAGGAGGCAAAAAATGCTGTATTCAGTGTATAAGACACACCCAGAATTTCAGCCTCTTTTTTGAGGAAAAAAGTTTTGTCTTATATTCTGAAAAATACGGTAAATGTGAGCAACAGTGTGGGGCAGCAGTGATAAATGACAATGCAATCCTAGTCTGCATTAATAGAGGTACAGAGTCAAGATGACTAAAAATAATAATACCAGATTATAAAATCTTTGTAAGACTACATCTAGAATACTGCATCCAGTTTTGGTCACCACATTACAAAAAAGATGTAGAAATTCTGGAAAGCGTACAGAAAAGAGCAACAAAGATGATTAGGGTGTTGGAGACCAAGACGAAGGTAGAACGGTTGCAGGAATTGAATATGTCTAGGCCTGTGATGGCGAACCTATGGCACGCGTGCCACAAGTGGCACGCGGAGCCATTTGTCAGAGCACGTGAGGCGCTGCCCTGTCAGCTGGCCAGCGTGCATGCGCGTGCTGGCCAGCTGAGTTCACCTTTTTAAAAGCTCTTTTTCGCCTTCCCCAGGCTCGGAGGGTGGTTTTAAGGGCTCCGAAGGCTTCAGGGACCGTCCGAGGCTTCCCTGATGCCTTTGGAGCACTTAAAACGACCCTCCGAGGAACCCGGAAGTCACTTCCGGTTTGCTCGGAGGGTGGTTTTAAGTGCTCCGAAGGCTTCAGGGAAGCCTCCGGACAGTCCCTGAAGCCTCCGGAGGGCCTCCAGGGAGTCGCGGGAGGCTCTTTTCACCCTCCCCAGGCTCCTATAAAGCCCCTGGAGCCTCGGGAGGGCAAAAAAAATGTAAAAATGGGGAGGGGGTTTCGCGTTGTGCGTGCATGCGCACTGGGGGGGATTCGCGCGTTGCATTATGGGTGCGGCACGCCTGCACTCGACCCCCCTGCGCTCCCCCCACTTGTGGCATGCGAGCCAAAAAAGGTTCGCCATCACTGGTATAGACTCTCCTGCTTGTGTAGGGAGTTGGATTAGATGCCCTCCAATATCCCTTCCAACTCTTGTTATTCTGTGCTCTACCAATGTACATCTCAGATTCTTTGTGGGAACAGAATCTTAAGCCTAAATGTTCTCATTGCATTGGGAGGAACTAAACTCAACCTTTAATATTCCAGTTTAGTCAGTGATTTATACTGAATCTCTAAAGGTCTGTTTGTTTTGTAGGAGAAATTGTAATCAGCTCTACATTTCTATACCTACCTCTAAATACACTTTCTCACTTTTATTTATATACAGTATTCAATGAAACAGAAAGGGAAAGAGAGAAAGAAATATCAAAAGAGATAATGTAATTACATCAGGATAAACTGTATTTATATAAGGACTTATCATGCACATGTATATATGGCTTCTTTGCATACCACTTTCAATAAAGGATAATTGCAATCCATTGCAATTGTCCATGAATAATTTTTATTTATAGGAAACTCTTTCATAGGATGTGGATAATATCAGGCCTTCGATCCACTAGGTAATTAGGCCTGCATTTAACTCATCAAGGTGGAGGAACTAATGTCTTGGCAATAATAACCTGGCATGGGTCAAGTGTATCACAGGAACCATCTCATCCTATGGGACTGGCCAATCCCACTTGTTCTGACAGAAGGAGTAGGCTCCAAATCTCAATAACCAATGAATTTCAGTTTGTGGGCTCTCTGCCATGGCTCTCACACTTTGGAAAATTGTGCCCATCAAAGTGAGATCTGACCCTACCATCTTGGCCTTTCAAAAAGGCTTGACAACTTTCGCTCTGTCAACTGGCATGGGGCACCAATGGGAGTGTCTAACTCTGGAGGTATTTAGTAGAAGATTCCACTTCCAGCCTGTTTATTCATTCATCTTTTCTTATCTAGTTGTTTTTTGTTAATGTTAATGTTTTAATTTTTATTCCTGAATGTTTTTATGGTTTTATGTTGTGCTTTCATGAAGTTGTAAGCTACCTAATGTTGCTCAACAGTGAGATGGGTGGCATATAAATTTAATAAATCATAATAAAATAATAACATCGGCATCGACAAATCCACTATCAGTCAATTGCAAAAGGCAGCTTTACTCAGAATTACTTACATCATGCATACCTCTGCATACTACCTACATATATCAGGATTCCAAATAATAGATATATGGCAGGCCCAGGACAGGGGTTGTTCCTCTGTCCTGGTCCTATTAGACATCTCGGCGGCTTTCGATACCATCCACCATGGTATCCTACTGTGAAGACTTGGGGGGTTGGGAGTGGGGGGCACCGTTCTGTGGTGGTTCTCCTCCTAACTGTCGGATCGATCACAGTTCATGTTGACTGGAGGGCAGAGATCTATCCTGAGGCATGTCACTTGTGGGGTGCCCCAGGGGTCGGTTCTCTCACCCCTCCTGTTCAACGTATACGTGAAACCGCTGGGCGAAATCATCTGTGGTTTTGGGGTATGGTATCATCAATACGCTGATGATACCCAACTTTTCATCTCTACCCCAAACCACCCAAACTATGCCCTCGACGTGATGTTCTGATGCCTGGAGGCTGTACGGATCTGTATGGGGACAAACAGGCTGAAGCTCAATCCCTCCAAGACTGAGTGGCTGTGGTTCCTGTCATCCCGATTTGTGCATCTTGTACCATCTTTGATGATAGGGGCAGAAATTTTAGCCCCCTCAGAAAGGGCCCACAATCTCCTGGATACGCGGCTTAGTTTAGAAGAACACCTGATGGCCGTGACCAGGGGGACCTTTTACCAGGTTTGCCTGGTACGCCAGTTGCGCCCCTTCCTGGATCGGGATGCCCTGTGCACAGTCACTCACGCCCTCGTCCTTTCTTGCCTGGACTACTGTAGCACTCTTACATGGGGCTGCCCTTGAAGAGCATCTGGAGGCTTCAGCTGGTCCAAAATGCAGCCGCACGGGTTGTCATGGGGGTACCTAAGGGCTCCCATGTTATACCCCTTTTAGGCGGCCTGCACTAGTTGCCAGTTGTTTTCCGGGTGTGATTCAAAGTGTTAATTATGATCTTTAAAATGCTCCATGACTTAGGCCCAGAGTACTTGCGAGACCACCTACTGCCACTGGTAGCCTCCCACCGTCCAGTACGATCCCACAGAGTTGGCCTCCTCAGGGTGCCATCAGCCAGGCAGTGTCTGCTGGCAACCTCCAGGGGGAGAGACTTCTCTGTGGGAGTGCCTTCCCTTTGGAATGAGCTGCCCCCAGAGCTTCGCATAATTCCCGACCTCCGGTTCTTCCGACGCACCCTAAAAAGTTGGCTTTTCCAGCAAGCCAGCCTGACCTGAATAAAATAAATTGTTAATTTTAATTGTTAATTTTAATTTAATTTCTAAATCTCATTGTAAATGTCTATTGGCTTTTTTGGATATTCTATTTAATCTTTCTTTTAACTTTTGTAATATGTGTTTTTATGTTGTACGCCGCCCTGAGTTCTTTGGGAGAAGGGCAGCATATAAGTCCAATAAACCTAAACCTAAATCATTGCAAACAAAAACCCCAAGGCAGGTAGATTCCTCAAAGAATAACTTTATTGAAAGTATCAAATTGGCACATATCTGGTGAAAACCAACTCTGAAAGGTCCCGTGGTTTTCACCTAATTGAAAGTAAAAGTTTTCCTCTCAACCCCAAACAATCAGTCACATGGCCCAATTATGGCAGCGTCCTCTGGTCTGGGGACATCACCACTCCTTCTCCGGCCACATGTGAGAATGTCCTTGGTTCCCAGGAGAAAGTATTTTATTATGACTACACCACCCAAGCTATCTCTAATCCCCCCACCCTATCCCTTGCTCCAGTGTGGCAGCACTGAAGCCTCAAAATGGCTTTGGCCATATCAGCTTCAGGGCTGACAACATACCTCTAATGCCATAAAACATGAACAATTGCCTATTCCAGATCCTTGGGAAGGACTTGATAGGTGGATAGATCTACTGGTTTGCTTCTCCCTTTGTAGGAAGGAAAACACAATTACTTATTGTTGGTGGGTTGTAGCTAATCTGCCTATTTATAAAGCTTGTGTAAGCCTTGCTATTCCTTTCTCAGCTGTAGTAGCTTCCAAGCCTCTTGGCTAACTTCACCTAGTATCATATTCTCCTGGTACTACTTCTCCTTTCTGTCTTGTAGCAATACCCAACTCCTTTGCCTTCAGTGTGTCTCTTTGATCGCCTTAAAATACAGATATAGTCCCTCGCTCTTTTGGTACCATGAAACACAATCCATACAGAAGGAACAAACTCCAGAGGGATAGAAAACGTAGTGCCCTGTCAGCTGGCCAGTGCACATGCGTGTACTGGCCAGCTGAGTTCAGCCTTTTTTAAAGCCATTTTTGCCCTCCACAGGCTCCAGAGTCTTTATAGGAGCTTGGGGAGGGCAAAAAGAGCCCCCCGCTCCCCCTGGAGGCCCTCCTCAGGTTTCGGGAGCTTCCTGGAAGCCTCCGGAGCACAAAAAACAGCCCTAAGGGCAAACCGGAAGTTCAGGAATGGACTTCCTGTTTGCTTGTAGGATTGGTTTAAGCCCTCCGGAGGCTTCAGGGAAGCCTCCTGAAGGTCCCTGAAGCCTCTGGAGGGCCTCCAGGGGGGCGGGGGAGGAAGTTTTCACCCTCCCCAGGCTCCTATAAAGCCCCTGGAGCTTGGGGAGGGCGAAAAAAGCATACAAAAAATGGAGGGAGTGCCTGTCATGCACGCATGCACACTGGGGGGTGGGGTGTCACACATTGCATTATGGGTGTGGCATGCCTGCGCACAATCCCCCTACGCTCCCCCCATTTATGGCACGTGAGCCAAAAAAGGTTCACCATCACTGCTCTAGAGGCTGTGGAGGGCCAACTAGCCACAACGGGCCAACCGGAAATTCAGAAATGATCTGTTTCTGGCTTCTGGAGGGCCTCTGGGGGCCTGTGGGAAGACATTTTTGCCCTCTCCAGGCTTCAGGAAACTTCCGGAGCCTGGGGAGGGGTTGTGCATGCATGCACAGGGAGATTGTGTGTGCTTGCGCAGGTGGACGGGGAGGATTGAATCGGCACGCAGGTGCGCATGATAGTGGGGACCCTGGCATGTGGGCATGCGGTGATGCGCAATAGCGCATAGAAACACAATTTTGCCATGCTGTAAGAAAAAGAGTTCATCATCACTGTTCTACAGAATCCAAATTGGATATGGCTCCTCAAACATCTGCAATTCCAAATTTCAGTACTTTTCAATAGTAATTATATTCTAACAGGTTATTTTCTTTTTTTCTCTAGGAAGGAAAAAACCAACCCTGCTTCTAGCGAAAACAACTTTTAGAAAAAGCCCAGTGGCACATGTTTTCTAAAAAAAGCAGATGGGATATTACCAAATAATTCCAATTTCACATGATTAAGTGTAAATCACCTTCTAAATTCTAATGTGTCCCTCTTTATTATCTTTGCTCATTTCCTACCACATGAAATTGAGAAAATATTAACATGTCACAGGTTCCATATTTAGTCATAGTTCGTAAAATCACTTCTGCATTCATAAATCATTTATGGAATTCTGCTTCATTTGCTCTCTCTCTTGCTGCTTCACTATATGCATTTCCTTTAGGGGAAACACAGCTTTTCTGCATGAAAGCTCCTGTTGTGTTTTGATTTTGGGAGAACATCATATACAAGAATTCTTTTTTTCCCTTAACTGAATGAAGCTGAAGTTCAATAGCTGGAAATTATATGCATATTTGTCTCATTTTCTGTAGTCAGATCTATTGCTTGATTCTTTTAATATTGCATTTTTTGATATTTCCATTCACTTCCTACTATCTAGTAGTAACTATAAAAATGCTGTTTTGAGTATAGATCACAAAGCACAAAAGAAGAGAGAACCCTATACGGTATAACTTTGAGTTTAGTATTGGCTCTTGATGACTGTCTGGCTATATCATACAGGGATTTTTTTGGCAAGATTTTTCAGCAATGTTTTGACATTTCCTTCCTACCGCTAACTGAAAGAATAATTGTCCCAAGGTCATCCAGATGCTTTAGTGTTCAAAGTATGACTAAAATTCACCATCTCCTGATTCCTAGCCTAATTCCTTAACTACTACACCAGATCCTGAAACTCAAATACTTTGGCCATCTAACGAGAAGGAAAGACTCCCTGGAGAAGACCCTAATGCTGGGAAAGATTGAGGGCAAAAGAAGAAGGAGGCGACAGAGAATGAGGTGGCTGTGTGCATTCACTGAAGCAGTAGGAGTGAGCTTAAATGGACTCTAGAGGATGGTAGAAGACAGGAAGGCCTGAAGGAACATTGTCCATGGGTCGCGATGGGTCGGACATGCCTTTGCAACTAACAACAACAACTACGCCAAACTGGCTCTCATAGCAGCAGTAAGATACATTCAATGTATCAATATAAAATTTAAAAATAATACTATCATATGATCATTTTCCATGTTTTTCTATTCTGTAGAGGAAAAGCAACTGCTTCAAGTAATGGTCTACTACCAGAGAGAGAGATAATAAAGCGATAGATGAATTGCCTAGCTAGCTGACCTAGCTACATTGTATTCTTACATCACATACTTTCCTCCATTCATGAAAGAGGAGGAAATATTGTTCAAAAATCAGTTGTTCCCAGCCCCAAATGATCCCAGTATCAAAGCTGCCATCATGCTGGAATAATAGCTTGCTGCTGCTGTAAATGGGAAGGAACCGAGAGAGAGAATACATCAGTGGTGGGTTCCTGCTGGATCGCACCAGATCGCGCGCGCTCCCTTTCAGCGCTCCACCTGGCTTGCGCGCTCCCTTTCAGCGCTCCACCTGGCTTGCGCGCTCCCTTTCAGCGCTCCACCTGGCTTGCGCGCTCCCTTTCAGCGCTCCACCTGGCTCTCGCGCTCCCTTCCGGCGCTGAAACCAGAAGTACAGTCTTGCCCCGCCCCTGGCGAAGCAACGACGCCTGCCTGCGCTCCACCAGCTTGGCTGGGAACGGAGATGTTTCCTCAGCGGAGCGGAGCGCCTGAAAAGACTTTTCAGGCACTCCGCTCCGCTGAGGAAACATCTCTGTTCCCAGCCGAGCTGGTGGAGCGCAGACAGGCGTCGTTGCTTCGCCAGGGCCGGGCAAAACTGTACTTCCGGTTTCAGCGCCGGAAGGGAGCGCGAGAGCCAGGTGGAGCGCTGAAAGGGAGCGCGCAAGCCAGGTGGAGCGCTGAAAGGGAGCGCGCAAGCCAGGTGGAGCGCTGAAAGGGAGCGCGCGCGATCCGGTGCGATCCGGGAGGAACCCACCACTGGAATACATGAAGCAGAAGCAGATGCCCCAAGCATGTTGGAACGGGAGCAGAGTCTAATGGGTTTTGACAATAACCTTGAGAAACAGGGTGAAGAGCTGCAACCAAGAGAATGGTCAGATGAGAGAAATATGAGTCCAAAGCAGGAATCTGTGAAAACTTTGAGGAACAAGGCAAAAAGCTGCAACCAAAAGAATGGTCCTATAACAGAAATCTGAAGCCACTTAAATATAGCTCTGCTATAATTGTTTCAATCAACTCTGTTTCTTTGGGCTCTGTTCATGGACTCCGTTGCAATGTTTCTCCAACTGTTTCTCCAAAGGAAATTTTGATATTGTGGAAGGTTTTTCACAAGCTCAATATTTATCAATTAAGAAATCTTTTTGGGTGAGATTCAGTGGTGGGATTCAAAAATTTTTATTACCGGTTCTGTGAACATGGCTTGGTGGATGTGGCAGGGGAAGGAGACTGTAAAATCTCCATTCCCACCCCACTCCATGGGAAATATAGCGCAAAATCCACATTCCCTCCCCACCCAACTCATCTACTTTCCAGCTGGTTCTCCGTGCAGGGCAATAAAAGAAGACCCAGCCGATCAGTTGGGACTTGGGAGGCAGCAAATAGATGGGGGCGAGGCCTGGAGAGGTGGTATTTGTTGGTTCTCTGAACTACTCAAAATTTCCGCTACCGCTTCACCAGAATTGGTCAGAACTGGCTGAATATCACCTCTGGTGAGATTGTATCTCTCCAGCAAACAAGAAAATAGAAGGGCATAGAGGCGCAGAGCCTCATAGATGGGTTGACGGTGACAGTCAGGTAGCTGTCGAATTGAAGCCAAACCAATTGCCAATCTCTTAAGTTCCAATCCTCCATGCTAGATATCATATCCTATTGGAAGTTTTTTTCCTGTGAAAAACACTCTTCTGTTATATTACTTTGAAAAGGCTTTAGTCTCTCTAAGGAGCAACCTATCCTTCAGTGGAAGATACACTGGAAACAAGACTTCAAAACCTGGGCCTCTTTAGAGGTGGTGCAAGAAAAGCTCATCCAAAGGGCAGAAACTCCATAAAAGGGAAGCATATAACAAGATATTAAATCATGATGTAAAAGGTTTTCATCTGCTTCATTTCACAGTGCCTAATATTGTGAAAAGTTTTCTTAAAATACCTGCCCAGAAGTATACTTTCCTTTTGCCATGTTCTCAGTTTTATTAATGCTCTTCTAAGAGAAGAATGGAATTCGGATTGGTGGTACAACCCACATACAGTTTCACGCATAATCTATTTATACAAAGACCAAGCATTTATTTGCAATCATATTCAAATCTAGCTACGTAAAGGGCTCTTGAGCTTAAAGTGTTTGGAGCAAGGCAGTTCCAGGGAAGAAAAGTATTTCAAGAAAAATCTCATACTGGCAATCATTAGGAGCCAAATAACCTGGTTAAGGATTTTTCCATTAAGTCTCTAGAAAACATAATTTTAAATATCATTGTTACTTGAATGATACAGAATCTTTAGCCAGTAATTAAATATTTGAATAATGGCTCCTGAACAGACCACAGATCAGTTTCCATGGTTAAAGGGGGGCAAAAATTGAGTACTAAAGATACCGTATTTTTCGGAGTATAAGACACACCTTTTTCCCTCAAAAAAGAGGCTGAAGATCTGGATGCATCTTATACACTGAATACAACATTTTTTGCCTTCCAAACCCCACCCTCTTGACCAAAATGGCTGTGCATAGCCTTTGGGAGCCTTGCAGAGTGTTCCTGGGGGCTGGGAAGGGCAGAAATGTGTGAAAAACAGGCTGCGGCTGAAGAACAACCTATTTAAGATAATCGAGCCTTTATATATCAATTACATGATCATTTAGGTATTTTGCTTTAAAGGTTGGATTTGAACAGTAGCTTTAAGTGGGAATTTAAAATGGCATTTAAATTTTAAAAGGCTCAAAATCTCTGCATATCCTGAGAGCTTCCAGTAAAATGCTTAAGCTAGTGAATAAAGCTAAAGGTAAAGATTCCCCTCATACATATGTGCTAGTCATTCCCTACTCTAGGGGGCAGTGCTCATCTCCATTTCAAAGCCGAAGAGCCAGTGCTATTCAAAGACGTCTCCGTGGTCATGTGGCCATCATGACTAGGCGCACGGAATGCTGTTACCTTCCCACCAAAGGTGGTTCCTATTTTTCTACTTGCCTTTTCACATGCTTTCAAACTGCTAGGTTGGCAGAAGCTGGGACAAATAACGGGAGCTTGCCCTATTATGTGGCACTAGGGATTTGAACCGCCAAACTGCCGATCTTTCTGATCGACAAGCTCAGCATCTCAGCCACTGAGCCAACGTGTCCCCCTAGGCTAGTGAATACCATTATACAAAATGAAGGCATACCTTCCCTAGAAAAATTTCTAGTATTCTAAATCTTAAGACAGAGCAGGCAGTAAATGATGATAGTAATCTTATAGTAGCTAAAATATTCCATCCTATGGAGATCAGGGAATATCCTTTGGGGAGTTGGCAGTCTGTATGTAACTTATGAAACCTAAAAAAAACCCATAGGAGTCTGGTTGGTTGGTTGGTTGGTTGGTTGGTTGGTTGGTTGGTTGGTTGGTTGATTGGTTGGCTGGTTGCCTGCCTGCCTGCCTGCCTGCCTGCCTACCTACCTTCATCTACCCTCATCCATCCATCTATCCATCCAAAAATAATGTCACAATTTTGGATAATTTGTTTCTAATTTCTGATAATGCATTCTTGAAGGGAAAAGGGAGATTCTAAAAATTTTTTCTCTCCGGATGTATTTGAAATGATAGCACTTTTGAACTCCTTGGAAACAAATAATTTCCACAATCAGCATCTATTATCTCATCTGGGTTGTTCTCATACTTGTTGTAAACATTTAAAAGTGTTTGATGTACAATTTTACCCTAGGATGTTTTGTTTAATCATTGTACCAAAGAATGAGGGACTGAGAAAATAATAAAGGAGAGTATTGTTGGTAAAACATGGGCTATTTTACACAAAACGATGGAATGCATCACTATTATAATTCACAAAGTATAAAATATTACATCATGAATATGCAGAAAACTCTTTGTACAGATTGATACCTTTGATATTTGCAAGGTACATTTTCTTATATTAAAATTCATCATAACACTTTTCTTAATAAATATTTCTCGTGTGCACATCAGAACAGTTTAATATTATGCCAAAAAGTTCAGGGGTCTAATAAATATTTTGCTGCATGTGTTTTCATTGAAGGAGTGTACAATTACAATTTCATAGCTGCAGATCTGGGAACAGAATGACTTTGGAAAAAAGGATTTGGGGAAGAAAAATATGAATTCCTCAAAATCCTGATAGTTTAAATATGTTGAGACTTGTGCATTGTTTAATAAATATCTACAACAACTGAACTGAACTATAAGACAAAATATTCAACAGGATGCAGGGAGTAGTCATCTTACCGCCATTCATTTAGGACTGCTTGAAGTTTCAACAGCACTGAAAAAAGTGACTTACAAACAGTTCTTGCACTTATAACTAGTAGTGTTTCTAAGGTAATGTGATCAAAATTTGGGGGCTTGGCCACTCGCATTTATTTACAATGGTCACAGCATCCCAGGATCATGTGATCCAGTGATAGGATTCAAAAAGTTTTACTACTGGTTCTGTGGGTGTGGTTTTGCGTGCATGGCAGGGGAAGGATACTGCAAAATCCCCATTCCTTCCCCACTCCACTAACCTACTTTCTAGCTCTGTTTTGTGCAAAGCAACAAAAGAAGATCAGCTGGGAAGCTGGGAGGAAGCTGGGGATCAGCCTATTTGTCTGTTCTCCAAACTACTCAAAATTTCCACTACCGGTTCTCCAGAACCTGTCAGAACTGACTGAATATCATCTCTGATGAT